>WSYH01000362.1:59177-80516 GCA_036426205.1 Ascaphus truei
GGCACTATCGCTCTGCGCGTTACAGGCACATATCGCTCTGCGCGCTCTACAGGCCACATTATCGCTCTGCGCGTTACAGGACATATCGTCTCGCTTACAGGCACATATCGCTCTGCGACGTTCAACAGGCACATATCCGCTCTGCCGTTACAGGTCACATATCGCTCTGCGCGTCACAGGTAACATATTCCTCTGCCCTTCGCCAACCCTTTCGCGGGACAATGCTCTGGCCGTTACAGGCCATATCGCTCGTGCACGTTACAGGACTACCTATCGCTCCTCGCGCGTTACAGGTACATATCGTCTGCGCGCGTTACACGGCACAATAATCGCTCTGCCGGTTCAGGCACATAGCGCTCCTGCCGGTTACAGACATAGCGCTCTGGCGCGTTGTACCAGGGCACATAGGTCTCATGCGCACGTTACAGGTACATATCGCTATGGCGCTTACAGTCCAATCATCCTTCTGCGCACGTGTACAGGCACATTATCAGCTGCTGCGCGTTACAGGCACATATCGATCTCTCGTTACGAGCACATATCGCTCTGCAAACCTACATGCACATAATCGTCTATGCGTGTACCGTTCAGGCACATATCGCTCTGCGTCGTGAAGCACATACGCTCTGCGCGTTACAGGCACATGTCGCTCTGCGCGTTACAGGCACAATGCGTTGCACGTACAATGCACATATCCCTGCGCGTTACATGAACATACGCTCTGCCGTTACATGAACAATATCGCTCTGCGCGGTTACAGGCACATATCGCTCTGGCGTTCAGGACATTTAGCGTCAGGCACAATTCCTCGCGTTCACCCATGCCGCTGTTACAGGTCACATATCGCTCTGCTTAGGCCATCTTGGCTTAAGGTACATCATCCGCTCTGCTCACGTTACAGGCACATATCGCTCTGCACGATGTACAAGGCACACTATCGCCGCCGTACAGTATATCGCGTCTTCACGTCAGGTACACTATCGCACTCTGCGACGTTACAGGCACATAATCGTCCTGTCACGTTACAGGCACATATCGCCTCGTCCATGACGCTCTAGCAGGTTACCAAGGCCATAGATCGCTCTGCGTCGTTCAGGCACATATCCTCTCTCTCTGCACGTTACAGGTACATATCGCTCGCGTACCGCATATCGCACTCTACAAGGCACATACGCCCTCGCATATTCTCTGCACGTCGTACAATCTCTCGCGCCTACTACGCTGCACGTACAACGACTGCGCTCTTCGCGTTACAGAGCACATATCGCTCTGCGCGTCCAAGCACATATCGCTCCCCCCTTGCCGACCCCCCCCGCCCATTGTTTGTCACAGTCTCAAGACCCCTTCCACTCCGTGTACCTCGTCTAGTACTACTGTTGCTCACGCTACATCGCGCTATCTAGAGCACAGTCGGAGCTCTCTCCCCGGCCGCGTTACCGCACCAACCACGGACAAGATTTGAGGACGTAGCAGTCGGCGTCTTATGATCGCCCATGGGTAGAAAGCATGAGGCTCTCAGTACCGATATATCTAGATTTCAACTTGAACCCCAATTAGGCGCTCGTGCACGTTACTATTGTGCTATCATATTACGCTATTGTGCCGTTTTTACAGGCACATATCGCTCTGGCTGGTTCGGACATAATAGCTTCTGGCGCTTTTGTTTACATGGCACATACCTCTGCGCTGTTAAACGAGGCAAATATTCGCTTCTGCGCTGTTACAAGGGACAGCATACGCTCTGCGCGGTTACAGGCACAATCGCTCTGCGCGTTTTACAGGCACATATCGCTATGCGCGGTGTTACAGGCTACATATCGCTCTGCGCGTTACAGGCACATATCGCTCTGCGGTTTAGTCCATATCGCCCTGACGCGTTATTACATGAACATTACGCTTCCTGCGCGTTACAGGCACATATCGCTCTGCGCGTACAGGCACTTATCGCTCTGGCGTTGGCGTACAGGGCACATATCGTCGTGCGCGTTAAGGCCACTATCGCTCTGCGCGGTACAGGGACATAGCGCTCTGCGCGTTAAGGTACAATCGCTATGCAACGTTACCGGCACATAGGCTTGCGCGTTACAGTTTACATATCGCTTCTGCACGTTACAGCACATATCGCTCTGCACGTTACAGGCACATATCGCTCTGCGCGTTACAGGCACATATCGCTCTGCGCGTTACAGGCACATATCGCTCTGCACGTTACAGGCACATATCGCTCTGCGCGTTACAGGCACAATCGCTCTGCGCGTTACAGGCACATATCCTTGCCGTTACAGGTACATATCGCTCTGCGCGTTACAGGCACATATCGCTCTGCGCGTTACAGGCACATATCGCTCTGCGCGTTACAGGCACATATCGCTCTGCGCGTTACAGGCACATATCGCTCTGCGCGTTACAGGCACATATGCTCGCGTTACATGTCACATATCGCTCTGCGCGTTAGGCACTATCGCTCGCGCTTTACAGGCACATAGCGCTCTGGCGCGTTAACCAGGTACATATCGCCTGCGCGTTCAGGCAAATAGCGCTCGCGCGTTACAGGTACATATCGCTCTGACACGTTACAGGAAATATCGCTCTGCACGTACAGGCACATATCGCTCTGGCGTTACCAGAGTACATATACGCTCTGCGCGGTACAGGGCACATATCGCTATTGCACGTTACAGGCACATATCGACTCCTGAGCGTTACAGGCACCATAAGGCTCTGCCGTTACAGGCACATACTCTCGGCACGGTACAGGACATATCGCTCCTGCACGTTACAGGACCATATCGCTCTGCACGTTACAGGCACACATATCGCTCTGCGCGTACAGGGCACATATCGCTGCGGTACGGCACATATCGTCTGCGCGGTACAGGCACAATATCGCTCTGACGGTTACAGGCACATATTCGCTCTGCGCCGTTACAGGCACATATCGATCTGCAACGTTACGGCACAATCGCTCTGCGCGGTTACAGGCACATATCGCTCTGCGGCGTGACCGGCAATAGCTTGCGCTTACAGGCACATATAGCTCTGCGCGTTACAGGCACATATCGCTTTCTGCGCGTGTTACAGGCAAATATCGCTCTGCGGTAACAGGACACATAGCGCTCTGCGCGTTAACAGGCATATCGCTCTGGCGATACAGGCTACTATCGCTCTGCGCGTTACAGGGCACTTACAGGCAATATCGCTACTGCGCGTTTTTTTACAGGCCAACATATCGCTCTGAGAGTTACAGGCACATATCGCTCTGCGCGGTTACAGGCACCATATGCTCTGCGCGTTACAGGCACATATCGGCTCTGCGCGTTACAGGCACATATCGCTTGCGCTGTACAGGAACATATCGCTCTTGTCGCGTTACAGGCACATAAGCGCTCTGCGCGTTACAGGTACATATCGCTCTGCACGTTAAAGGACTAGCGCTCTGCGCGTTTACAGGTACATATCGTCTGCATTTCTGCACGTTACAGGCACATATCGCTCTGCACGTTAACAGGCAAAAATATCGCTCTGAGCGTTCAGGTACAATCGCTCTGCGAGTACAGGCACATTATCGCTCTGCACGGTACAGGCAATATCGCTCGCGCGTACAGGGCACATAGCGCATTCGCGCGTTTACAGGCACATATTCTCTGGCACGTTAAAGGTACATATCGCTCTGCACGTTCAGGCAATATCGATCTGAACGTTACAGGCACATATCGCTCGGCGCGTTACAGGCACATATCGCTCTGCGCGTTTGGTCACAGGCACATATCGTCTCTGCGCGTTTACAGGCCACATATCGTCTGCACGGTTACAGGCACATATCGCTAGGCGTTACAGGCAACATATCGCCTCTGCGCGTTTACAGGTTACATAGCGCTCGGCACGTTACATGCACCATAGCGCTCTGCGCGTTACAGGTACATAGCGCTATGAACGTACAGGAAAATCGCTCTGCCCGTTACAGGCACATATCGCTCTGCCGCGTTACAGGTACATACGCTCGCGCGTTACAGGCACATATCGCTCTGCACGTTACGGCCAAATATCGCTCTGAGCGTACAGCCATATGCGATCTGCGCGTTTACAGGCAATATTCTCTGCACGTTACAAGGTACATATCGGCTATGCACGTTAAGGCACATATCGCTCTGAACGTAAGCAAATATCCTCTGCGCGTTACAGGCCACATTTATCTCTCTGCACGTTACAGTACATTCGCTCTGCACGTTAACAGGCACACATATCGCTCTGCACTTACAGGCACATATCGGGCTCGCGCGTTAAGAGCACATATCGCTCTGCACGTTACAGGCACATATCGCTCTGCGCGTTTACAGGCACAGATCGCTCTGCACGTTACAGGCACATATCGCTGCTGCGCGTTACAGGTACATATCGCTCTGCACGTTACAGGCCACATATCGCTGGCGCGTTACAGGCACATATCGCTTGCTCGTTTACAGGCACATATCGCTAGCGCGTTACAGGCACATATCTCTCTGCAACACGTTACAGGTACATATGCGCCTGCACGTTACAGGCCACAATCGCTCTTGCACTTTACAGGCAATTCGGCTCTGCGCGATTACAGGCAAATATCTCTCTGCACTGTTACAGGTACATATCGCTCTGCACGTTACAGGCAATATCGGCTCTGAACGTTTACAGGTACAAATGCTCTGCACGTTAAGAGGCAACATATCGCTCTGCAGGTTACAGGCCACTTGCTACTGCGCGTTACAGCAACATATGCCTCTGCACGGTACAGGCACATATCGCTCTGCGCTGGTTACAAAGGCCACTTATTGCATTACAGGGCACATATTTGCAGACTATCCTCGCGTTACAGGCACATATCGCCTGCGCGTTACAGCACATATATCTCTCTGCACGTTAAGTTGGTACAATCCGCTCTGCGGTTACAGCAGCATTTATCGCTCTGCAACGTTACATGGCACATAGAGCTATGCGCGTTACGGCACATACGCTCTGGCGCGTTACAGGCACTATACGCCTCTGCGCTTACAGGCACATATCGCTCGCGCGTTACAGGCTCATATCGAATGGTTTACAGCACATATCGCTCTGGACGTACAGGCAATATCGCTACTGGCGCGTATTACAGGCACATATCGCTCTGCCGCGGTTACAGGCACTATCGCTCTGGCGGTTACGGCACATATCGCTCTGGCGTTAAAGGAACATATCGCTCTGAGCTTTACAGGCACATATCGCCTGCCTTAGTCGCGCAATACGTTGGCGGAAGGAAACATACGGCTCGCGCGTTACAGGCACATAGCGCTCTGCGCGTTACAGGCAGATATCGCTGGACTTGGACATTGAGACAGGGTACCCAACACCTGGGATACAAGCGTGTGTCGGGGTGTTGTTGCAAGTCCCGGTAAACGGGCATTATGTTGCGTTGGTGACAAAGAGGCATCCTGAATGTGTGAATCGTGAAAAGTGGTCGATGTGTGTCAGTTGTGTGTCTGTGTTGTGTGTGTTGTGTGTGTGTTGGTGTGATTGTGTGTGTTTGTTGTGTGTGTTGTGTGTGTGTGGTGGTGTTGTGTGTGTGTGTTGTGTGTGTGTGGTGTGGTGTGTTGGTGTTGTGTGTGTGGTTGTGTGTGTTGGGTGGTTGTGGGTGTGTGGTGTGGTTTGTGGACACTGCCGTTTGTTTAGATGGCTATTTAAGATGTTTTGTGGGAGCAGTTGCTGGGAGATGAGGCCTCAGCCCAGCACACGCTAATTAAAACTGTCCCAACAAGCCACTGACTCCGCTGCTGCTCCTAAGCCCAGTCACTGATCCAGCTGCTCCACGTTACGGCTCCAGGCTGCCCCGCCAGTCAGCTCCAGCTAGCTCAGCCAGGTCATGCTGATGCCTGTCCCAGCGTCACTGCTCCAGCTGGCTGCTCCCAGCCAGTCACCTGGTCCAGCTGCTGCTCCCAGCCCAGTCACTGGCTCCAGCTTGTGATCCCAGCACCAGTCACTGTCCAGCTGCTGCTCCCCCAGCCCCAGTCACTGCTCCAGCTGCTGCTCCCAGCCCAGTCACTGCTCCAGCTGCTGCTCCCAGCCCAGTCACTCTCCAGCTGCTGCTCCCAGCCCAGTCACTGCTCCAGCTGCTGCTCCCAGTCCAGTCACTGCTCCAGCTGCTGCTCCCAGTCCAGATGTGAGAGGCAGCTGCAGATGTGGGAGCCGTGAATAGAGAAATGCTAATTACAGACACAGGAGGGGAAGGGGCAGCAGTGCTGGCCTGGAATGTCCCCATCACTGTGTCCCTTTAGGCTGGGGTAGTCCAGACAGAGACTGGGCAGGACTGGCCAAGTCCAGTCCTCAAGGGCCACTATCAGGTCAAGTGGCTCAATCAGTCCCAGCTTCAGCACAGGTGGCTCAATCATTCTCAGCTTCAGCACAGGTGGCTCAATCATTCTCAGCTTCAGCACAGGTGGCTCAATCATTCTCAGCTTCAGCACAGGGGGCTCAATCATTCTCAGCTTCAGCACAGGGGGCTCAATCAGTGGATCAGTCTTTGACTGAGCCACTGATTGAGCCCCCTGTGCTGAAGCAGGGATAGCCTTAGAACCTGACATGTTGGCCACCCCTGTTGTATGAGAGGGTTACCCTGGACACCCCCAGCCCTATGC
The DNA here is from genome assembly GCA_036426205.1 of Ascaphus truei. Lineage (NCBI taxonomy): Eukaryota > Metazoa > Chordata > Amphibia > Anura > Ascaphidae > Ascaphus > Ascaphus truei. The sequence continues at coordinate 65,819 of WSYH01000362.1, forward strand.
TGCTGTGATTTTGTGAGGGAGAGCTCCATGGAATTTAAAAGTTGACCTATAACAATAACCGCTGGATCCTGAATTGAGACCAGCGCACCCCTAGCTGCACCTATAGCAACCCCTAGCGGCACCTATAGCAATGTGATGGGAAGCAGCTAGAATGATGGGCTGTGTTCAATTCTGCGTCCCTGTCGCCTTTCCTCCTCTCACTGAGCTTGGCAAGACTCAGGTCCCTGGCTGCCGGTTCACCGGGAACGGGAGACGCCCGATTAACACGTCCCTGGCGTGTCCGGGTGTACGTGGCACACGTCTGGCATAACCATTGTGCACGTCAGAATCCACCGATCCAGCGGGCCCAGCGCGGCTTCTCCGCAGGGGGTCAGCGTGACACTACAAAGGCGGCTGCAGGAGACGTCCGCCTGCTGGACACGATCGCAGCTTCTGCTGCAGCGTTTAACCGGAGCCCCAGGCGGTCTCCCAGAGCAGCGTGGAGACTCTGGTTCACACGCTGCGCGCAGATGTCTGTTACCGGCACAGCCGGCGGGAGGGCTGCAGGTTCTGCCTCTCATTCTGTGGCTGCTTTGAACTGGGCCCATTGAAATCTTCCCTGCAGCTACAGACAGAAACGGGGCGATTCTAACGGCTGCCGCCTATTTCATTCCCCCCCCCCCCGACTTTTATTTGCTTAGCTCAGGGGGGCGACCAAATCGTCCTCAAACGCCACCAATAGGTCAGATTTTAAGAATATCCCTGCTTCAGCACAGGTGGCTCAATCAGTGGCTCAGATCGAGCCACCTGTGCTGAAGCAGGTACTGATTGAGCCACCTGTGCTGACGCAGGGACTTATTGAGCCATCTGTGCTGAAGCAGCGATATCCTTAAAACCTGACCTGCTGATGGCCCTTGAGGACTCAAGTTGGCCACTCCTGGCTTAGATTGCAAGCTCTTTGGACCAGGATTCACTTGTCTGGTTGCGCTCCCGCGTTTCTACAAGGCGGTATCTTATGTTGAAGCCATCAGTTCAGCGTCAGTACGTTCGAATAAAGAATAGTGAACTTGCTGCCTCAAGCACGTGGTTGTGTGATTGAGAAGGAGGTTTTTAGAAGGCATGTTTAGGGAATGATACTGCAAACGACCTTGAATGACCCTTTATTACATGCAGAGATATACATCACATTGCCGCGTATAGAGTTCCATCTTTCTTGCTGACCGTGTGCTTATTACTATCAAACGTGATCATATTTACCGGGGTATTTCTCAGCTGACCCCTCAAATCCACACTTGTGTTATAGTTGTGTGTGCAGATACAGTTTGTAGACAGACCGTTTAATGCTTTCTTGTAAGTAGGGTAGCCAGGTGTCCAGCATCGAACCGGACTGTCCTGAATTTGGACACACAGTCCAGTAAAAAAATGAGAGTTAATACTGGACATGGATGTGTATACCGGTATTACCTCTCTGGACATACTGACCTGACCCGCTTGGGGGGGGGGGGGGGAGTAGGGCGCGGGATTTCCCAGAGAAGGCCTTGTGCTAGGGAGCAACTTCCTCCATCCTGATTGGATGCATTACCAGGCAACAGCCAATCAGGAGGAGGTGTCAAGAGCCGGGGGGTGGGGCCAGAGAGAGGAGGAAACAGCATGGAGAGGTGAGAAGTGTGTGTGTCTCAGGCGCGTCACACCTTTCAACATAGTGTCCAGTATTTTTGGAGACGCCGCCTGGCCACCCTACTTCCAGACAGGCAGATACTCACCTGGAGCATACAGACAGGTGAGGCACACACACGCGCGCGCTTATATATACGTACATGTGGGTATATTGCATTGGGGGTGTATAGCGTCTCTTCTGCCCCAGGCCACCTCGTTACTGAATCTTATTCCAGTGCCGCTTTGGACACGCACAATAAATATGTATTATATGGACACATTCACATGCAATATACAGCTGGACGGCTGCATAGTCATACTCAGTCCTGATGTTTTCATTGCAGATGGCCCCTTTAACTTCTCTTTGGACTCGGACATCGTTCACCCTGTCCGTGTGGACGAACGTGGCGCCTTCTTGACCTTTGACCTGTCCCCCCGGATCCTGCAGAAGAGGGGTCTGCCTCCCCGCACGGCGCCCCCTGTCTACTATGAGATCCGGTACCAAGGTGTGCAGCTGACCTTTAACCTCAGCCAGAACCGCCAGCTGCTGGCTCCCGGCTATGTGAGCGAGTGGCGTGGCGGGGGGATCCGTGACGCCCGAATCCACGGCCTGCCTCGCAGCTCCTGTCACATGCGAGGGGAGGTACAGGCAACGCATCAGCACGTGGGCAGCGTGGCTATCAGCACCTGCCGTGGACTGGTAAGCGGACGCCCCTACAACATGAATTCTCTTTAATCCGCCGTGGCCCCCGGAGACTCACTCTCAGAACCTGAGCCACCCTAAACACACGAGATCCCCCTCCCATTGCCGTGGGATAACCCTCCTCCACAAGCGTAGCATGCACTCTGCTGCCCCTGCCGCGTGCTCTGGAGGTGCGCGAGGTTAGGGTAAAGTGCCAGCTGCTTGTCAGTGACATGGGGTCAGCGTGTCTGGGTGTGCAGGGTCTGACACGCTCACACATCTGGTTGCTCACACATCTGGTTTGGCGTGTCCGGCCAGAGATCTCAGCGGGTCCTGCCTTCCTGCCCCCAGGTGACACGCTCACTTTACTCTGTTTGTTTAACACTCTCATCCCAGAGCTGAGCGCGTCTTGCAGAGAATGCGTGCGCGTGCGTGAATGTGTGTGTGCGTGTGAATGTGTGCGTGTGCGTGAATGTGTGTGTGAATGTGTGTGCGTGTGCATGTGTGAATGTGTGTGCGTGAGTGTGTGTGAATGTGTGCGTTTGCGTGAATGTGTGTGAATGTGCGTGTATGTGTGTGTGCGCGTGCGTGTGCATGTGTGAATGTGTGTGCGTGTGTGAAGGTGTGTGTGCGTGAATGTATGTGAATGTGTGTGTATATCTTTATTTATATTAGTGCCATCACCGTCACCGCAGTGATACACGGGACATAACACATCGTGGGGACAAGCGCGTGAGACATAAAAGTAACATTAGGAAAAAGGAGTCCCTGCCCCGGAGAGCTTACAATCTAATTGGTAAATAGGGTGTGTGCATGTGTACATGTGTGAGTGCGTGTGTGTACATGTGAGTGTGCGTGTGTGTACATGTGAGTGTGCGTGTGTGTACATGTGTGGTACATGTGAGTGTGCGGTACATGTGAGTGTGCGTGTGTGTACATGTGAGTGTGCGGTACATGTGAGTGTGCGTGTGTGTACATGTGAGTGTGCTTGTGTGTACATGTGAGTGTGTGTGTGTGTACATGTGAGTGTGTGTGTGTGTACATGTGAGTGTGCGTGTGTGTACATGTGAGTGTGCGTGTGTGTACATGTGAGTGTGCGTGTGTGTACATGTGAGTGTACATGTGAGTGTGCGTGTGTGGGGCATGTTCTCTATTGCAGCGTTTCGCTATGTTTAAGGTTTTTGGCATATACTGCGCTTACCTCTTTTCCATGTCCATTGTCCCCTCTCTATTTATTTACCCTTCCTCTCTTGCCCCCCCTCCTTTCCTCTCTTGCCCCCCCTCCTTTCCTCTCTTGCCCTCGCTCCTTTCCTCTCTTGCCCTCCCTCCTTTTCTCTTGCCCTCCCTCCTCTCCTTTCTTGCCCCCCTTCCTTTCCTCTCTTGCCCTCCCTCCTCTCCTCTCTTGCCCCCCCTCCTTTTCTCTTGCCCCCCCTCCTTTTCTCTCTTGCCCTCCCTCCTTTTCTCTTGCCCTCGCTCCTTTCCTCTCTTGCCCTCCCTCCTTTCCCCTCTTGCCCTCGCTCCTTTCCTCTCTTGCCCCCCCTCCTTTCCTCTCTTGCCCTCCCTCCTTTTCTCTTGCCCTCCCTCCTCTCCTTTCTTGCCCCCCTTCCTTTCCTCTCTTGCCCTCCCTCCTCTCCTCTCTTGCCCCCCCTCCTTTTCTCTTGCCCCCCCTCCTTTTCTCTCTTGCCCTCCCTCACTTCTGGGAGCCGTCACGCTGACACTGTCCCCTGTCACTTCTGGGAGCCGTCACGCTGACACTGTCCCCTGTCACTTCTGGGAGCCGTCACGCTGGCACTGTCCCCTGTCACTTCTGGGAGACGTCACGCTGGCACCGTCCCCTGTGACTTCTGGGAGCCGTCACGCTGACACTGTCCCCTGTCACTTCTGGGAGCCGTCACGCCGACACTGTCCCCTGTGACTTCTGGGAGCCGTCACGCTGACACTGTCCCCTGTGACTTCTGAAAGACGTCACGGTGGTGACAGCGCAGGGTATCCGATGCGGAGGGTGGGACAGGGTCCCCCTGTGTCACTGTGTCAACCTGCACAGGGGGAGGGACACACTCACAGGTCCCCTCTGTGTTACCCTGCAGGGGGAGGGACAAACTTACAGGTCCCCTCTGTGTCACTGTCACCCTGCGGAGGGAGGATAATCACCCCTCCCCCAAATCTGGAATCTGCGGTCAGATCAGCACTCGCGTGTTTTAATGACGCGCCTCGCGGGTATTTTTAGATGCTGAGCGGGGAAAGCTGCCTCTTGTCAGATTCATTAGAGTAATTAGCGCTGGGGAAAGTGACTGTGTTCAGCAATTTGTGCAGGGGAGAGGAGGCAGCGTGTGTCTCTGTATTATACGCAGAGCAGCGTGTGTCTCTGTATTATACGCAGAGCAGCGTGTCTCTGTATTTTATACGCAGAGCAGCGTGTGTCTCTGTATTATACGCAGAGCAGCATGTGTCTCTGTATTATACGCAGAGCAGCGTGTCTCTGTATTATACGCAGAGCAGCATGTGTCTCTGTATTATACGCAGAGCAGCGTGTGGAGGGCTAGTCGGGGAGCGGGGCGGCTGGTCTAATAAGCTCGTAGTTCTTGGGCTTCGAGGGAAGCTTGCGAGCGTTGGCATGGCTCCACCTTATCTTTTGGGAGTTAGGAGGAAGCCTTGGAGGGGGATCCAGGGAGAGGATCTGAGAGGAGGAGAGAGCTTTATGCTGAGCTTGGCTACGCAGCCTGAGTGGAGCTAGCCTACGAGCGAGTTTTTAGAGAAGACCACCCACCCCCCTTAGGTGTTTTCCATTTTTTCTTCTCCCTAGAAGGCCCTGCGAGCCAGACCAGGCCAGCCTAATTGCTCCCGGGAGGAGCCCAGCGCGGGCACCCCCATGTCCGGGCTGTTACCAAAGATATGAGCCCCTTCTTGACGACCACCAGAGGTAGGGGGAGGGAGGGAGGATAGGGAAGAGATGATGGGATTAGAGAGTATAAAGATTAGGAGGGATTTGCGCCCCCCGATGTATTATGAGGCCGCTGATCGTTTTGGAGGATTTATAGTGCTCTAGACATGCTCGATGCTTGATCTCTGAGTTATCTGCGCTGTTGAGCCGATATGTGCACTCGCCACTTGGTGTAGCTACGCGGCGAAGGCTGGCAGGCTGAGTGGGTGGTCTGAGGTGCTGGCTGAGCTTAGCTTTTTCGGCTAGCCTGCTAGATGCAGGAGTGGCCGGAATCCCCCTGTTCAGCCAAGGGCAGTTTGGAGAGGAGAAGGCCTAAGGGAGCTGCTGCTGCGGAGCTAGGAGCTTGGGCGGATGGGCGGTAGGGCTTGGAGGATGGGGGGCGATCGGGAAGCTTAGCGAGGAGTGGCTAGCTTTAGGGCTCTTTGCTACTGCTAGCTGCTGGCTTGCATGCTGGCTAGCTGGAGAAGAGGAGGGGAGCTACAGGCGGCTAGAGGAGGCGCTAGAGGAGTTGGAGAGGGTCCACGCCGTGAGCAGCGTGGAGAGTTAGGAGAGCTGAGTAGATCGAGAGCGAGGAGAGCAGGTAGTAGGCGATCAGATAGCATCAAGAGGTACGGGGAAGAGGGGCTGCAGAGCTTGGGGCGCAGTGAGCGAGGCATGTAGGTTCTATAGCAGCGAGCTAAAGGACCGGGGGCTTATATGAAGTGGAGTTGCTTATTGGCGGCTAGAGCCGCGTATAGATCAGGGAGTAGAGGAGAGGCGCGTTTTTGGACACCGCGCCAGATGGGATGGCTGGCTGGGGCTAGCTTAGGCTGAGGAGCTGGCGCTTGTTAGGGCTGATCACTGGCTCCTGAGCTGGGCCTTGTAAGCGCTCAGCAGAGCTAGCTAGGCTGCCTAGGAAGGCTCTGGCTTTTGGCTTGAGCTGTGAGCTTGGGATGAATGGTGACGTTCTTATAGAGGGGGAGAGCTTGAGGACGGGAAGGTGCGACTTATTCAGGGGAGTTGGGCGGAAGGTAACGTTCTTATAAGGGGGAGACTTGGGATGGCAGGTGGAGTTCTTATAAGGGGGAGCTTGGGATGGAAGGTGACGTTCTTATAAGGGGGGAGCTTGGGAGGGAAGGTGACGTATCTTATAAGGGGGAGCGTGGGATGGAAGGTGACGGTCTTATTAAGGGGGAGTTGGGATGGAAGGTGACGTTCTTATAAGGGGGAGCTTGGGATGGATGGTGACGTTCTTATAAGGAGGGTCACCACAGAGGCCCGTAATGTAGGCGGGTTAGATGATGAAATCTCCCAGCTTACCTTGCAGATGCCGTTGATGCACATGTCACGGCTGGAATTACCCACGTAGCACGGCGTTCCGTCAGTCACAGCGTCCAGCAGCTTCTCGGAAAAGTACCCGTCGTCCGGCCGGCAGTGCAACTCGCACGGGTTAACTGCCCCAAACCAGGGAGGGAAGGGGTTAATGTCAGCACCACGGTCGTCACATGAAGAGGGGCACCCAGCTGTACCCAGAGAGGGCACAGACAATCCCCACACGCAGCACCCATCTCTGCCATACACACCAGCATCCATCTCCACACAGCACCATCTCTAACACACAAGCACCCTTCCCGCACACACAAACAGCGGCTCCAGCACCCATCCCGCACACACACACCAGCACCTATTCCCCCCCACACACAGCACCCATCCTGTACACACACACACACAAACAGCACATATGTCCCCACACACACACACACACACACACACACACCAGCACCCATTCCAGCACACACAAACAGGGCTCCCGCACCCATCCCAACCACCCAGCACCCACCCCCACCACACACACACACACAAACAGCACCCACACACACCGGCACCCATTCCCACACAAACACACACACACAGCCGGAGGAGGGAGAATGATAATGTGGGAATTTTGATCAATTTAATTTTTTCAACATAATAATTCTTAAGTGATCGATGTTTTGTGACTTCTTGTTTAGGAAATGTGCTTCCCCTATTAGTTCCAGCATTAAGTCTGTAACATGTATTTACATTACACTGTATGTTCTGTAATAACATCTGGCAGATGTGCCCGTTGCGCTAATTTGGGATAAGTGAGCGCTGGAGGTACCGGGCTCCACTGTGGCAGCTTCCCCCTTGTAAGCCCGCGAGTAAACTGCGAGCATGATTTAGGTTTCGGTAATTGTGGGAGATGACAAGGGGCGGTCCAGAGAGCAGGACGGTATACACACGCGGAACCTCTTCCGCTCCCGAGGCAGTAACGGCCTCCGATATCGCGGGACTGCGGAAGCAATGAGGACGACATTGATCTGTCGCAAAATACGCGAGGGGTGACCTACTCGCACACAACGCCTACTCCGGGCACACAGGCCTATCCGAGCGCACCGCTGCTCTGGATAATATACAGTACACACGCGCGTCGTGCGTATAATACAGATTACACACGCTGTCTGCGTATATACCAGTGACACACGCTGCTCGCGTATAATACCAGAGTACACACGCTTGCTCTGGCGTATATAGCAGTTTCCACACCGTCTGACCTTGCGTAAATAAGCAATACACACGCTGCTCTGAGTATAATACAGAGACGCGCTGCTCTGCGCTACTGAATTACAGATTACACATGCTGCTCTGTCGGTAGGAATAAGAGACACACGCTGTCTGCGTATAATACAGAGACACAGCGGCTCTCCGTAAATAACAGGAGAACAGACACGCTGTCTGGCGGTATAATACGGAGGCCACACGCTGCTCTGCGTATATAAATACAAGATACACAAAGCTGCTCGCGTTATACTACCGATACACTACGCTGCTCGTGCGTATAAAGTACGAGGCACATGCTGCTCTGCGAGAATACAGAGCTTTACCATGCAGAGATATACAATCCTAGAGGTGCCAGGCTTTACCATGCAGAGATATACAATCCTAGAGGTGCCGGGTCATGTCCCTGCAGAGATATACAATCCTAGAGGTGCCGGGTCATGTCCCTGCAGAGGTATACAATCCTAGAGGTGCCGGGTCATGTCCCTGCAGAGGTATACCGTCCTAGAGGTGCTAGGCTTTACCACGCAGAGATATACAGTCCTAGAGGTGCTAGGCTTTGCTCCACAGAGATATACAGTCCTAGAGGTGCCGGGTGGTGTCCCTGCAGGGTACGTGGACATCGGGCTAATCCCCCCCGGTGCGCGGGAGATCCGGATTGAGGAGGTGGCCGCGGCGGGGAACTTCCTGGCTCTGCGCAGCGAGGACCCGGAGAAGTATTTTCTGAACGGGGGTTGGACCATCCAGTGGAATGGGGACTACCAGGCGGCGGGGACGACCTTCACCTACTCCCGGACCGGGGACCTGGAGAATCTGACCGCCCCCGGGCCAACGCTCGAGCCTGTCTGGATACAGGTACCATGACACAACATATGTGTGCCAGGGTGCACACACTCCCCCACGTGCACACTCCCCCCCAACATGCACACTCCCCCCCACCCCCCCGCCCCGCCCCCCCGCCCCCACCCCCCCCCAACCCCCCCCCCCCCCCCACACACGCACACTCCCCCACGCACACTCTCCCCACCCTACACACACATGCACACTCCCCCACACACTTTCCCACGCACACTCCACTCCACCCCACACGCATGCACACATGAACGCTCACATACATTCCCACGCAAACAGCTGATCGGTTGATTTTGTCCCAGCTGCTTTTCCAGGAGAGGAACCCTGGAGTTCGGTACCAGTACACAATCAAAAGGGACCCGGATAGCAGCAATGAGATCCAACTGCCGGACTTCTCTTGGCGCTATGGAACGTGGACTGAGTGCTCTGCCACTTGTGGCTCCGGTGAGGGAGAGCAGCCCCCCACTGTCTGTGCCCACCCCCACTTTCATGTCTGCCAGTGCAGCTAACTTGTGGCAGGGAGGGAGGGAGGACTTTGAGTCTGTGTCAGTGTGTGTCTGCGTCAGTGTGTCAGCGTCAGTGTGCGTCACAGATACACACAGAGGCACCACCTAAGGGAAAGCCTTGGCATCCACCCCACATCCCACACAATCTGGCTCCTACAAATCCTGCCGGGCTCCTATATTTTGTATATTATATATGTATACCTTCCCCCTGTACTGCGCTCTGATCCCGCCCTTCGTCTCCTGCAGGGGTACAGAGGCAGCTGGTGCACTGCGTGGAGAAGGTGGCCGGCCTTGTAGAAGAGAGATACTGTGACACCCTGACAAGACCCGATGACCGGCAGCGGACCTGCAATGACGAGTCCTGCCCCCCCAGGTCAGCTGCTCCTCGCTCTATACATTTGAACACACACTGCAACCTTTATGTGTGGCAGCGGGTAGCCCTGAACCCAAAGTGGCCTTGGGGTTTCCCTACATCCACCCCGTAGCCCTCTCAACCCTCCCTATCATTGGTAAATCTGCAGTACCCCAATACGCAGCTGTGTCACTGTACCCCTAAAAGATAATATTAATACATCTCCTTGTACTCGGCAATCTCACAGCCGCCCCCTTCCTGTCTTGTAGTTCTGATATGCCTCCCCCTCTCTATTAGGTGGTGGGCGGGAGAGTGGCAGCAGTGTTCCGCCACGTGTGGGACAGGGGGTCAGCACAAGAGAACTGTCCTGTGTATACAACGAGTGGGGCTGGACGAGCAGCGGGCCCTGCAACCCACAGACTGCCAGCACCTCCCCAAACCCGAGGCTAGTGCCTCCTGCAACCAACACCTGCCCTGCCCTGCCATCTGGTACCAGGGCAACTGGACTCAGGTGAGTGAGTGGAGGCGAGCCTCTTACAGCCCCAACTCTTAACACATACCCTCATTCTCTCTCGTCTTGCTTACTGTAACCTCCTGCTGACCAGCCTTCCTGCCTCTCACCTGTCTCCCCTACAATCTATCCTAAACGCTGCTGCCAGAATCACTCTACTCTCTCCTAAATCTGTCTCAGCATCTCCCTTGCTTAAAATCCCTCTCATGGCTTCCTATCAAATCTTGTATTACTCACAAAATTCTTCTCCTCACTTTTAAAGCTTTACACTCTTCTGCCCCTCCTTACATCTCAGCGCTAATTTCGCACTAAATGCTGTCCTTACTCTTGCGTTCTGCTCAAGGATGTCTTCTCTCTACCCCCTTTTATATCTAAAGCTCTCTCCCGCCTTAATTCTTTCTCACTGACTGCCCCACACCTCTGGAATGTCCTTCCCCTCAATATCTGACTAGCACCCTCTCTATTCACCTTTAAGACCCATCTTCAAACACACCTGCTTAAGGAAGCATATGAGTAGCTCTGTGGCTGATACAATACAGCTCATACATCAACCTTGGCAGGCGCACTTACCAGAACACCCTCCTACTGTCTCTTTACATTCTTCCTACTTACCAATTAGTGTGGCAGGACGGCCTGTAGGCGAGGTCAGATAATAGTTCACACGTGCAGTTTCAGGGTAAACCAAATGTTGAGAGATTTTATTTCTCCACAACACAAAAATACATTTGGCCACACTGTCCCTTTAAGGCAAAACAAAACTCATAAAAAGAACGCCTACTCCCCATAGGGAGATCTTGCTAAACATTCCAGGCCCTATCTATCGGGCTGGCTGGCTTTGCCCAGTTCCCAACCCCTAAACATATACCACAATAGTTATGGAACAATATTAAAGTCCTTATTGTATCTTTGTTTGGGAATCTCAAAGCTGCACAGGACAGCTCTGTGGTCTGAGTCAGCCACGTCCTACAAGCAGTAGCCTCCTTAGGCTGCGTCCAGGGTCAGCGCTTAGGCGCTGACCCGTGCTGAGGCGCGCTGACACATCTCAGTGAGCCCCTGCAGCCGCAATAAGAGCGGCTTAGCAGGGGCTCGCGCACGCTTCTGCAAGCGTGCGGAAGCGTAGGTCTTATTCAAATTATAGATTTTCGTGCTCACGGGAGTGCAGGGCCGGTCACGTGAGCGGTTCACCCAATGAGGGCGAACCAGCTCCATGATGTCACAGCCCCCCCCCGACACGCCCCCGGACCAAGGCCAGGGAAAGCACCCGCTTTCCCTCAGCCTCCGCGCGCCTCCGCACGAGGACGCAGCCTTATGAAGCTGGTTGTCAGCTGTCTCAGCTTACTTCCTGATTGCCCAAGTATTCTTACTGGATTAACCTTCTGAGTGCTGGATGAAGGACTCAGATGCATGTTCCCAGGCATAATTATCCGTACCTGACTTCACCCTGTCACAATTAGATTGTAAGCTCTTCAGGGCAGGAACTCCTCTTCCTAAGGTTACTTTTATGTCTGAAGCACTTATTCCCATTATGTGTTATATTATTATGTCAAGTGTATCACTGCCCTGCATGTACATAGATAATGCTATATAAATAAATACATACATACAGAGATGTAGGAAGAGTTTTGTATGAGGGGAGGGGGGTTCCTTCCATGACAGGTGCAGTCTGTCCTCTCCAACTGGCAATTATTGTTATTGGACTCCTATTTCAGGGAACAATATCCTGTTACTTAAAAAAGACGCCCGAAAAAATGTTCTTAGCTGGATTCCTGCCGCATTTCCAGTACTGAGCCCCCCGCCCACACTGCCCTGTTACTGCATTTCAATCTTGCATTGCTGCCCCCTCACCCACGCGTTTTGCCTTCTGGCCACCCACGCATTCCGCATTCCTGCACCACTCTTTGGTACTATTTTACTATGCAAATCAGTATGCACGCGCCTCACCTGACACTGTCCTTTCCCTGCAGTGCTCTGTCACGTGTGGTGAAGGACTGCAGCTCCGGGAGGTTTATTGCCTCAATGGCACGGAGGGGAATGTGTGTGACCCCAAGGAACGTCCCCTGGCCAGGCGTGCGTGCCAGCTTTCGCCCTGCCCACCCGGCTCTGACTTCGGTGCCTACGATTGGACGGGGAGCGGAGCATCCAGCAAGGAAATCTTCAATGAGATCATTCCGGGCGCCGCTCGTCTTCTCCCAGGCCCGCGGCATCCCCTAGGCGAGGACAACTCCATCTCAGAGGGGGACTTCTCCAGCCCGGGAGAGGGAGAGCAGGGCAAAGGGAAGCGGGCATTTGTAGATGACTTCTACTATGATTACAACTTTATCAACTTTCATGAGGATTTGACCTATGACCCTTTGGAGGACAATGGCATCGCTGGGGGTGGGGTGGTGGACCCCCGGGGGAAGGAGCTTTCTACACAGGTTCCCTCTGCAGAGGAGGAGTTAGGGAAAACGGATGGAGGGAAGAGTGAAGGAAGCGTCCAATTGGTGACACACACCCCAGAAACACCATACAGTCATGTGACCACCAGGTCACTGCACATGCCCACCTCCAATGGCCACAATCAACCACCGGGCAGAGACAGTACCACTGTGAGCCCTAGTACCTCAGCAGAGCCTCAGAATATTGTTGGTGACCTCCACACTGTGTCAGGTCATCCTGTGACAGAGCCCTCCTCTGGAGACAGATTATCCCCTCCAGATAAGAACCAACAAGGACCAGGCCAGGCACACAACAACACTGATCCCGGACATCAAGGCCACTGGGGATCAACCACAGAGGAGCCACAGGAAACCTATGCATCAGACTCTGTGACATCCCATAGTCCTTTACTCCGAAGCCTTCCAGAGATCTCCACATATCATATATCACAGGACCTACCTGGAGATCCATCACCTTATGTCAGTCCAGATCCTCTGCAGGATCTCGTCCAACAGATTACCCAACAACCTAAGCCAGGTGCCTCTACAGGTTTAAAACAGGATCTCTCATCAGATCCAGCACACGATCTGTTGCCAGATCCAGCATGGGATCCTTCACCATACCCAATGTATGAACCCTCACCAGATCCAACATGGGGTCTCTCACCAGATGCAAAACAATATCCCTGGCCAGACCCAAAATGGGATCCTTTGCAAGACGTAGCTGTGGATCATTTACCAGGAACACAGGTTCCCCAAAGAAACCCAACATATGACTATTTGACAAATACAACCCAGAATATATCACCAGGCCCAATAGAGAACCCTGGTCACTTATTCCTATCTAGTCCATCATCAGAAGTAACACCAAATACCTCAGAAGATGTGTTATTGGATTTTTCACAGGATCCAGATTTCTTATGGGATTCCCCTTTGGATCTGTCATCTACTATTGAATCAGAGAGAACCCCAGCTCCAGATCCCACAGCTGCTCTATCATGGAATCCATCCACACAGCTCTCAATGTGGACAGAGCGTGATCGCACGGTACGGACGATTCCACACACCACTCCTTCCTTCCGCACGGTCACCCTCCGATCCCACTCGTGGTCCGATGATACAGATCGCAAGGCATCCAGTACGTTAAAAACGCAAGACTCCCACGTGGAGGTTAGCCCTCATCCCCATCTCGGGACACTCACTAGTGGGAAAGGGGCAACTGAGAGTCCTTCCCCTACTGTTACAAGCCATACCACTGGGTCTGTGCCATCACGGAGCAACAAGGATCCACAGAAAAACAAGTGGGAGGTCGGAAACTGGAGTGAGGTGAGTGTGAGGCAGAGCCGGGAGGAGTGAGGTGAGTGTGAGGCAGAGCATGGAGAAGTGAGGTGAGTGTGAGGCAGAGTCTGGAGGAGTGAGGTGAGTGTGAGGCAGAGCATAGAGAAGTGAAGTGAGTGTGAGGCAGAGCCGGGAGGAGTGAGTGTGAGGCAGAGCCTGGAGTGAGGTGAGTGTGAGGAAAATCCAGAGTGAAAAGTGAGGTGAGTGTGAGGCAGAGACTGGCTTAGGAGTGAGGTGAGAGGCAGAGCCAGCAGAAGGAACGAGGCGGGTGGGATTCAGAGCCTGGAGGAGTAGTGAAATGAGTGTGAGGCAGAGCCTGGAGGACTGGGTGAGTGTGAGACAGAGCCTGTAGTACGAGTGAGATGTGAGGCAGTGCCAGGGGGAGGAATAAAGTGAGTGTATGTCTTATGAATGTGTGATTGTACACGAGACGGTGTGTGTAGCGTGTGCCGTGTCTCTGGGTTTCAGTGTTCCACTTCCTGCGGTTTGGGGGCGATATGGCGCCCAGTTCGGTGCGTCGCGAATGAGACCTGTGACCCTGGCACCAAGCCAGTGCCCGCCCGGCGCTGTTACCTGCGGCCCTGCGCTTCCTGGCGAGTGGGAAACTGGAGCAAGGTGCGCAGCTTCCTTCTTATTTATTTATAATGTGCAGCGCAATACAACGGGAGGAGGAGTGAGTAGCAAAGAATAATCACAATCAGCTTGTTCTATTCTAAAGAGCTTCGGGTGTGGGGTGTAAACGTTCCCTGGTACATAGGGAGGCCGGCCTCCAATCTCACTGAGGGGACACAGGGCCGACCGAGGGGAAGAAACAGGAAATGCAAGCCTGGTTTATTTTAACCAATCAGGTGACTCGAGCTCAGAGCTTTAAGACATGGAGCGCTATGACTGGCTGAAACGGTTGT
>WSYH01000362.1:86432-97008 GCA_036426205.1 Ascaphus truei
CAATGAGAAGACAGGAAATCCAACCCTCCATCCAATGAGAAGACAGGAAAATCCAACCCGCCATCCAATGAGAAGACAGGAAATCCAACCCTCCATCCAATGAGAAGACAGAAACCCTTCAAGCAATAGGAGGAAAGCGAAACCACCATATGAATCCAATAAGGAAAATGTAAATGAGACCACATTCTGCATCTCACGAGAGACAGGTGAAACCGACGCCTGCAAGACGACTTAAAGCCACTGTCTCACTTACATGAACCGCTGCAGTGGTGAGACCACGGAGCCACGCTTTATAATTAGGGCGTATACAATAACTTTTACAATGTCAACCAGAAGTGACATAGCAACAAATAGCTCAATGTACACAGGAATGCTACTGTGTGCACAAGGGAGACACAGGGTCATATAACTGCGTGCACAAGGGAGACACAGGGTGATATAACTCCGTGCTCAGGACATACGTGAAAACGAGAGGCAACTCCCAAATTATTACTTCCTGGTAACACATTTTAGAACTAAATAAATCGACTTTAGCAGGGAACGACAAAGCTGCTTATAAAGTAAAACGTAATATCTGCGTTATTTTCTGCAAATGAAGCGCTATGTACATTAATGGCGCTATATAAATAAAGACATACAAATGGAGAAGTGCAAATAGGAAAAGAACGGGGGAGGAAGTTTCTAGACAAAGAATTGGAAAGATATCGGGCGAGAAAGTCACTTCTTTCGTGAGCGCGCCGCGAGCCGCGTCGCACGAGAGCTCCGTTTCCTGGTGCATATTCCGCACATGAACGAGACTCCAGGGGCTCTTCTGGGTCACGTGGCCGTGGGCAGCCCTGAGAATTCCCTTTGTGAAACCCTTCCAGGTTTCACGCTAGCCTAAAAGATGGCAGCACCTCAGGAATCCCGCAATGCAGACAGCTCGTGTTCCTTCATGAACTTGTTAAGGACAGATAGCTGTGTCAGTCTCATGGGCTATATCCTCAGGCACATATTTAGGGCGTAATCGGAGCTGTCTGCAGGGTGATAATAGTGTCTGCTTATCAGGCTGGCTGTGTGTAAGTGATTTACTGCTCTGTCCTTAATTGTCTTTGTCTGATACAATAAACTTGCTTCATACGGTTAATATTCGCTGCTCAATCAGACAGGCACTTAGAACTGTTACATACAGAACAGTGATACATGACATCATATGAGTCACATAGCTTTTATTACTCTGTGTAACCGCTCCCTAGGACTCCTATTACTCCATAAACCTTTCCCTACAGCTCCTCCTATTACACATATAACTGCTCTCTCTAACGCCTCCTATTACTCTGTATAACCCCTTCCTGTAACTCCTATTTCTCCCTATAACTCACCCTTTTACTCCATATAACCGCTCCTATTACACCCTATAACTCCTCCTACTACTCCATATAACCGCTCCCAATAACTCCTCCTATTAGTCCATATAACTCCGCCTATTACTCCATATAACCGCTCCCTATAACTCCTATTATTCCATGTAACCCCTCCTATTACACCCTATAACTCCTCCTATTACTCCATATAACCGCTCCCTAGAACTCCTATTATTCCATATAACCCCTCCCTATAACTCCTCCTGTTACTCCACATAACACCTCCCTATAGCTCCTCCTATTACTCCATATAACCGCTCCCTATAGCTCCTATTACCCCATATAACCCCTCCCTATAACTCCTCCTCTTACCCCATATAACCCCTCCCAGTAACAGCATTGCTTCTAGGAGATGTACGTGTGAAATGACCTTAGCTCCGCAGTGTTCGGTGTTTGCTCTTGACTCCCCTCGGGCGCCTCTGTGCTCGGGTGCCTCTCTGTTCGGGCGCCTGCTGACGTTTTCCTCACTGCCGTTTTCCTTCTCTTGCAGGCGTCTCCTGCTCACGGGACCGACTCACGTTCAGCTTCTGCCAAACCCTGAGGCTGCTGGGACGCTGCTCCCTGCCCACGGTCCAGGCCCAGTGCTGCCAGACGTGCCGCTCTCACTCCCTGGGCCCCCGCGAGCTCACTAACCAGAGGCTGTCCCGGAGGTGATGGGGGCAGCCATGTCCAGAATCTCAGAGACACCCGTCTCAACCCTGTGCGTGAGGCACAGGACGTGGCCACAGCGCAGACGCTGGTCAGTTAACCCCATCACTGCTGAAGAGAGTCCGTGAGGCCCTTCCCTGCGTCTTCTTTCTCCGTCCTCTCCAATATAATTGACCGCCCCAGGTTCTGACCCGCACATGTTTTGTCTGTGACCCGGCTGAAGGGACCCATGCATCACTCGGCCACAAATAAGCAAAGGAGACTGGCAGGGCATGAGGAAAGCAACGATTCAGTGGGGAAGGGGTTAACTTAAAAGGCCAGTGTTAGCCTGTGAACCCCATTTCAGGAGACCCCAGACTGAACCAAATCCGTCCATTATAGCCCCAAAAGGCGCAGCCTCCGGATACAAACAG
The DNA here is from genome assembly GCA_036426205.1 of Ascaphus truei. NCBI lineage: Eukaryota > Metazoa > Chordata > Amphibia > Anura > Ascaphidae > Ascaphus > Ascaphus truei. The sequence continues at coordinate 88,897 of WSYH01000362.1, forward strand.
GACCACCCAACCCCGTGGTGCTATGGTCCGCACGACCTCTACCTGACCTTTGCCGTCTGAGTATCCCCACTGGCTGGCCAGTGGGGGGGGATCAGAAGCCTACCCCCACCCCTATAACTTTGGGCTCCCTGGTGCATCAGACACGAGACGTTCCCCCTCCTTATCAGTATGTAGTTGTATATACACGTTCCAATCGCTGCCCTGATGCCCCCCGTATATAAGGGGTCTGTGTCCTCTCCCTGTTATAGGGCCCGGGGGTCCCGGCTGCTTATCCATTGCTTCCTTCACGTGCACTGTGGACGGGAGAATAACTGGATCTTTCACAGCCTGGCTGGAAACGGGGGGGTGGGGGGAGTCGGAGGTAACATACAGAGCAGCAGTGAGGACAGTGTACCAAACGAGGGGACAGTACTCTTGTGGGGGATTCACGGACCTCATTTCTCAGCCCCCCACATTACTGGACATTGTGAAGCAGACTGTTATTTCCCCCCATGCCTTTAAATAGTTGCTCTCCATGTTGGTGCTGAGCAGCTGCAGTAAGCAGCGGGAAATGCTGCAATAGCCAAGTGTGATCCGGACAACATCTAAAAATACCCAACATGAAAACTTCCGCCTCTTCCTTCCCACCGACCCCTGTGTGTGTCCGTCCTGTGCCCCCATCCTGTGCCCCCGCGGGGTGAGTCAGGGAGGCCTGTGTGTCCGTCCTGTGCCCCCGCGGGGTGACTCGGGGAGGCCTGTGTCCCCGTCCTGTGCCCCCGCGGCCTTTGTCCCCGTCCTGTGCCCCCGCGGGGTGACTCGGGGCCGCCTGTGTGTCCCCGTCCTGTGCCCCCGCGGGGTTATTCAGGGAGGCCTGTGTGTCCCCGTCCTGTGCCCCCGCGGGGTGACTCGGGGAGGCCTGTGTCCCTGTCCTGTGCCCCCATCCTGTGCCCCCGCGGGGTGACTCAGGGCGGCCTGTGTGTCCCCGTCCTGTGCCCCCACGGGGTGACTCAGGGAGGCCTGTGTCCCCATCCTGTGCCCCCGCGGGGTGACTCGGGACAGCCTGTGTCCCCGTCCTGTGCCCCCATGGGGTGACTCAGGGAGGCCTGTGTCCCCATCCTGTGTCCCCATGGGGTGACTCAGGGCCGCCTGCTCCTGCAGAGGGAGCGCTACGTTATCTGCTGCTGCTCTGTGCTGTCGCATGTTCTTCACGTGTCCTGTGCACATGGTAGTGACTCAGCAATGCAAAGCTGCTTAGTACCATGAAAAGCAATGTGAAGCAGACCACTCTGGAAGTGTCTGTGACATGAAGAGCAGCGTGTGCAGCATGGCAGTGTATGTGCATCCCATGCGTGTGCAGCAGTGTGTGTATTCCATGTGTGTGCGGCAGGGCAGTGTATGTGCATCCCAAGCGTGTGCGGCAGGGCAGTGTATGTGCATTCCATGTGTGTGCGGCAGGGCAGTGTATGTGCATCCCATGCGTGTGCAGCAGTGTATGTGTATTCCATGTGTGTGCAGCAGGGCAGTGTATGTGTAGTTTTCTTCATTAGGCGGAGCGCTGTGGTGCTCATAAACATGGAAAGAAAAATATATAATGGTGCGGATAGTACAACCATTTAACAAAAAGAAAATTAATATAGTCTCTTGCTAGGTTGTACTCACAACGATTATGTCCAAATAGACCATATCAACGACTTTCACACTCTCCTGATAGGACCGCCCTTTAATGGAAAGCCCACCTCAGGATGTGTCTTGCAAGAAATTCATGAAGCTTGTAGTATGTAGATATCGATGGTCTCCGGCGAGTATGTATAAAGAAATAGAGAAAAGGCGGCACAATAGTATATAGCGAATCTCACAATTGTATATTGTAGCAGTTATAAAGTTATTAAGTGGTGCATTTATATCCTTTTAACTGCTACACATACAATTTAGATCGTACTATACTATTGTTCGCTTAGTACTCTTCGTTCCTTAATATACATCCCCTGAACCATTCGATTATCTACCATACTACATACTTCATGAATTTCTAGCAAGACACCATCCTGAGGGGGCTTCCATTACAGTCTCCATCATAGAGGATGAGTCTCTGATATGTCTATTTTGACTTAATCATTTGTGAGTACAACCTAGCATAGACTATATTAATTTTCTTTTTTAAATGTTGTACTGATCTGCACCATTTTATTTTTTTCTTTCCAGTTTATGACACTCACAGCGCTCCGCCTAATTGGAAAACTACACAAGATCTACTGGACTGACAGTCCTCATAAAGGGTGTAGAGCTGCTTTTTTTATTTTTGTATTCTTCACATTATATTTACAAATCACGTTGTATTGGTGAGGGTCACTAATCACCGTTTGTGGATAACTATTCAATTTACACATCATCATCACCTATATTATATTGATTAAGCATTAGTCACTGTAACATCAAGAAGCGCCCGGTTTTTAATTTTGTTTCTGCAGTGTATGTGTATCCTGTGTGTGCGGCAGGGCAGTGTATGTGTGTGCAGCAGAGCCGTGTGTGCGGCAGGGCAGTGTATGTGTAACGTGTGTGCAGCAGAGCCGTGTGTGTGCGGCAGGGCAGTGTATGTGTAACATGTGTGTGCAGCAGAGCAGTGTATGTGTATCCCGTGTGTGTGCGGCAGGGCAGTGTATGTGTATTCCATGCGTGTGCAGCAGGGCAGTGTATGTGTATCCTGTGTGTGTGCGGCAGGGCAGTGTATGTGTAACGTGTGTGCAGCAGAGCCGTGTGTGTGCGGCAGGGCAGTGTATGTGTAACGTGTGTGCAGCAGAGCAGTGTATGAATATCCCGTGTGTGTGCAGCAGGGCAGTGTATGTGTAACGTGTGTGCAGCAGAGCCGTGTGTGTGCGGCAGGGCAGTGTATGTGTAACGTGTGTATCCCGTGTGTGCAGCAGGGCAGTGTATGTGTAACGTGTGTGTATCCCGTGTGTGTGCAGCAGGGCAGTGTATGTGTATCCCGTGACGATGCTGTATTTCACAGGTGTAAATCCCACTAGGCGTCGCAGCTTCCATTAGAGCCAGACGCTCCCATAAGAATAGTCCGTTTAAGGGAGGGGTCATCATTCATATCACTCAGGAAACCGGCTGGGTGTAAATGCTGCAGACTGACCGCTCCAGGTGCTTATTATTACACCCAGAATGCTTTGCTGCCACGGTTCCCATCATGATCACAGGGCATTTTGATATTTCGGTGCTACATTTTGGCAACGGTGCGTGTAACATACGTGTAACGCAAACAGGGAGGCCGAGCTAACGTTAAGGGACTGTTGTTTTTAGGGAGGTGATAATTCTGCCCCACCGATCGTGCCACTGTGCCAAGATTGTGTATTATCATTTTTACCTGTTTTAGTACAAATGTGTCAATTAAACATGAATATTTTATTCTCGGCGCACGTCTCTGTAATCATAACGTCCTTCCACAGAGCCGACGGTGCTGTACTTATGGCCATACCTGGCAGAATAACAAGCACAGCAGGTCCTTGCTCTGAAAAGTTTACGATCGAATCTTTACCGGAGGTACGAGGAATGACCTGGCTGAGTTAACACATCATTGTACCAGGAGGACATCTCACTGGAAGGGCCAATCACCAAGGTGTGGGAGGGCAGGTCTCATAACAGGTAGAAAACACGCGTGCCACGGGAATGCAGCCGGTACACACGTCTTGGCACACAGCATGATGCTGGCACAGACCCCAGTGCTGCTTGTGTCACCGCAGTGAGTGTGAATGGATTAGCAGAATACCAAACACATTCTCTGCCTCGCACAACATGCGACTCACCGACACAAGTGTCAGGGACAAGGGGGCGCGCAAGTGTCGGCGACAAGGAAGGGGGGCGGCCAAAAACCTCTGGAGAGAGGAACCAGGGGAGGGAGGATCACAGCTTCAACAAACAAAATGATGTGTAACTGTGGGATAAAAACCATACAATGTATTCCCTGGTTAGAGTGCAAACACTGCAGAATCTCTTCATATAACCGCACGCCTCGCAGGAGTCATGGAAGCTGCTGTACAGACCTCAGACACGTCACTCAGCGCTGTGACTAAGACTCCCTGGAGAAAGAGAGACACACTCAGTATGTGTTGTCAGTCAGTGTGCGTCTGTCTGTCAGACACACTCGCTGACAGTCAGTGTGTGTGTGTGTGTGTGTGTGTGTGTGTGTCAGTGTGACACACACACACACACGGTGTATTTATAGTACCACAAACCTCCGGATTCAACGGATGTGCAAACGTTCATGGAAATAAGAACAAAGGGACAGCCGCCTGGACGGCACGAGGGGACTTCCACGCTTCCTGTCTCTGCCCCTCGACGCTCCCCACAAACGGCAGCGTTACGCAGCTAGTAACGCGGGCGCCTAAGCGGCTCACCCTCCCACGTCCCCACTGCGGCCCGCGTTCTCTGCAAAGCGACAGCTTGGAAATCTGATTCATTTGGATTTTTATTACAAAAAGAAAAAAAGGACGTCCGACTTTTCCGCTTAGCAAAGGACAGCGAGATTTCGTGGGATTCAAATATTACTACGTAACTTTTTTTAAGACGAAGTAAATGGAAAATATTCTTCATCTGTGAAGATGATTATTAAGGTAACAGACTGTTCCCCAGACAGAGGAGGCCCGCAGCACGAGTTATAGGCATGCTGTCTAGTATGGGGGGGCCTCGATTTTTACTTACAAGGGTATATGCTAACTCCCTTCCTCAAGGGCGACCTTGAGTGGGCAACTTCCTCAAGGGCCACCAGCAGGTCAGGTTTTCAGGATATCCTGGCTTCAGCACAGGTGGCTCAATCAGTTCCAGCTTCAGCACAGGTGGCTCAAGGGCTACCTGTGCTGAAGCAGGGATATCCTAAAAACCTGACTTGTTGGTGGCCCTTGAGGACTGGAGTTGCCCACCCCCTGTGCCAAGGACTCGTCTCCACAATGCTTTTCGAATCTTTGCATTATAGGAAGGCATCAAGACTTTGTCAAATACAAATACAAAAGCATGGAGGGATAAACAGATTAGTGACAAAGCAGATGTGACTTATACAAACACAGCAGTTTGTGGCTTCTACTGTAACAGGCTCGCCCACAGAGCTTGCAATCTATTGTGTACACGTCTGTCAGCACAATGGCGCAACACATGCCTTTCTGCTGGCACCAGCTCTGGGCCGATAATCCCAGCAGAGTCTGAGCGCTCTAACGCGAATCCCAGCTCCCTCTGCTTCTCCCATTACCGTCTCATATGGAGCCTGACTCAATCCCAGCCACCCCCTCTAACTCAAACAAGCTGGGCGTGCATGAGGCCCTGCGGCCCCGGGAGGTCAGCAGGTCAGGGGTCGGCAAGGGTCAGGTCACAGATCACTTGCTAAATACACTATACACTAAAGCGTGAAGTGCTCATTTGCATGTCATTACCCGGCCTTATATAAGTTATGGTGGGTAAAAAGCGAGACAATCCCCCCCCCCTACAGCTTACAGCAAATAAATAAACCACCTGCAAGCACATTCATATCTCAGACAGGCCTGCCTTTCCCCCATTATCTCCCAGCATACACTGCAGCCAGGGATTCTGGGAAATGACATGCAAATGAGCACTCAGTGTCACCTTTTACTTTATGTTGTATTGTATTGTATGTCTTTATTTATATAGCGCCATTAATGTACATAGCGCTTCACTGTAGTAATACATGTGGTAATCAAATAAATAACAGATAATATAAATAACAGATCATGCGAATAAGTGCTTTAGACAAACATAACATTAAGGAAGAGGAGTCCCTGCCCCGAGGAGCTTACAGTCTAATTGGTAGGTAGGGAGAACGTACAGAGACAGTAGGAGGGAGTTCTGGTAAGTGCGTCTGCAGGGGACCAAGCTTTATGTATCATGTGTCCAATATTATCCCCAGTGCTATTCATATGCTTCTTTAAGCAAGTGTGTCTTAAGTTGGGTTTATTTTAACATGTCATTACGCAGAATCCCTAGCTGCAGTGGAAGCACTGTATTTATTTTTATTTATAAGGTGTTTTACCAGGAAGTAATACAGTGAGAGTTACCTCTCGTTTTCAAGTATGTCCTGGGCACAGAGTTATGATGACAAATACATGGTGACAGATACATAGTTACATAAGTGTGCAGGTTGATACATTATATACAAGACACTGCATGCACAGTTAGAGATATTATATGCGTATGTAACAGACCAGATTAAAATGTGAGACAGCTTTAGTTTTGAAAGAACTTAGACTTGTGGCGGATGTGAGAGTCTCCGGTAGATTCGGTAGTCTCCCCTATGCCAAGAGATAATGGGGAAGAGCAGGGTTGCAGGCCTGCGTGGGACGTGTGAATGTGAATGAAGCAAAAGGTGACATACTGTGCTCATTTGCCTGTCATCACACATAATCCCTGGCTGCAGTGGAAGCGCCGGACATCTGGGCAAACACACAGCGCCGGACATCTGGGCAAACACAGCGCCGGACATCTGGGCAGAGACACAGCGCCGGACATCTGGGCAAACACACGGCGCCGGACATCTAGGCAGACACACAGCGCCGGACATCTGGGCAAACACACAGCGCCGGACATCTGGGCAGACACACAGCGCCGGACATCTGGGCAAACACACGGCTTTTTTAATTTTTTTTATTTTTTACACTAATGCAGTCTGATCACCGAGCTCTTTCCGAAAGGATCCAACATTATGCATTCTGGGAGAAAACAGGATGTCAGATATTTAATAAAGTAAATCTGTGGGGTCTGTACAATACTTTACAAAACTCTCTTCCCCCCCCACGCACCCCCGGTACGATGTGGCCCCCCGGACCCTGTTATTACAGGAAGCAGCATACAGCCGCACCAACTGCTTTTTATCAGATATTTGACCTCTGAGGTCTTGAGGGTCCACGTTTTCTTTCAGATTTGAAGCCCCCCCCCCCCCCCCCCCGCCCCCGAGTGCCAGAGGGGTACTCTCGGAGGGACGCCGCACACGAGACGTACCGACCAGCATGGCCGTCACATGGTGCGTCTGTGTCACACATTACAGGACGCCCTCCCTGGAATAATCACCTCCCCCACCCCCAGCGCAGGGGGCAGCATGACTCCTTCCCCCAATATTTACACAAGCGTCCTTATTAAACCCTTCTTTGCCAGAGGGGCCTTGATTGTCTTGCATATAATACCCCCGTGGTAGCGAGGGGTTAATGCTGATGCAGCCCAGAGCCATACCTAGGGATACCCGTTACAGATGTATACGGCTGTCACTGAGTGATGAGTGAGCACTGGCTGCATGTCTGATACATTAAGAAGCATATTAGAGGCTGCTGTAATGTGAGTGATACACCCCGCGCGGAGCTGCGAGAGGGCAGTGTGCTCAGTGCTGCTTTCCTGCCTCAGAGCGGAGGTCTCTGGGCCCATCCGGTGTGTGTGGCCCTTGGAAGCTGGCCCTTCAGGCTGCCGGCTATTCGGGCTCCGTGACGCACTGCTCCACGATCTCCCGCAGGCCGGGGTTCTCCATGGCGGCAGCGACGCGCTCCTTGTCATTTATCTGCTTATTAACTGGAGACAAGAACCCATCCACACTGAGAGATAGCCTGCAGTAACGGTACTCCCCACACTGAGAGAGAGCCTGCAGTAACGGTACTCCCCACACTGAGAGATAGCCTGCAGTAACGGTACTCCCCACACTGAGAGATAGCCTGCAGTAACGGTACTCCCCACACAGAGATAGCCTGCAGTAATGGTACTCCCCACACAGAGATAGCCTGCAGTAACAGTACTCCCACACTGAGATAAGCAGCGCTTTACAGAGTTATAAAACAGACAGTACTGGGAGATAATATACAACGTTTCCCAGAGCAACAATTAGGGAGCCCTCCCCTACAGAGCTTACAATCTAAATGATATCATGGGAGACTTACAGAATACAATAGGGGAAAGTGCAGTATTGAACATATCTGAGGGGGGAGGGAGTGCACGGAGTAACCGGCCTAAACTATACAAGTGCTTCACTGAAGAAGTGAGATTTCAGGCGGCTTGCAGATAGGGGGGGATATGGGATGGGGAATGTTGGGGGGGATATAGATTGGTGAATGATGGGGGGAGGATATGGGATGGGTAATGTTGGGGGGG
>WSYH01000362.1:106190-207088 GCA_036426205.1 Ascaphus truei
GGGGCGGGGGGGTATTTATAATTGGAGTGGCTACTGCTACACTGTAAGTAGGGTGTATTATACTTGGAGGTGTTACACTGTAGTTGGGTGTATTATACTTGGGGTGTTACACTGTGGTCGGGGTGTATTATTACTTGGGGGTTACACTGTAGTCGGGGTGTATTATACTTGAGGTGTTCACTGAGGGGGTGTATTATATTAGGGGTTGTTTACACTTGTAGTCGTGGTGTATGTTGGGGTAATATCTACATATGGGGTGTTACACTGTAGTCGGTGTATTTACTTGGGGTGTACACTGTAGTCGGGGTGATTATATTGGGGTGCTACCTGTGGACGGGGTTGTATTATACTTGGGGTGTTATACTGTAGTCAGGGTGTGTATTATACTTGGGGGGCTACACTGTAGTCAGGGTTGTTATTCGTACTTGGAGTGTTACACTGGTAGGTTGGGGTGTATTATACTTTGGGTGTTACACTGTGTTCGCGGGTGGTATACTTGGGTGTTACACTGTAGTTGGGGTGTATATACTTGGGGTGTACACTGTAGTGGGCGTTTGTATTATACTTGGGGTTGCTACAACTGTAGTCGGGGTGTATTATAACTTGGGGTGCTACAGTAGTGGGGTTGGTATTTATACTAGGGTGTTACACTGTTAGTCGGGGTGTATTATACTTGGGGTTTGGCTACACGTAGTGGGTGTATTATACTTGGGATTGTTACACTGTAGCAGGCGTATTATACTTGGGGTGCTTACACTGTGTCCAGTGGGGTATTATACTTGGGGGGTGTTATAACTGTAGTCGGGCGTATTATCTTGGGTGCTACACTGATCAGGGTGTATTATCTGGGGGTGTTACACTGTAGTGGGCTATTATACTTGGGGTGTGACACTGTAGTCAGGGTGTATCATACTTGGATGTTACAACTGTGTCGGGGGGTATTATACTTGGGATGTTACACTGTGTCGGGGTGTATTATACTTGGGGTGTTACACTGTGGTCGTGGGTGTTATTACCTTGGGGTGCTACACGGTGTTCGGGTGTATTATTCTTGGGTGCTACACTGTGGTCGGGGTGATTATAATTGGGGTTATACTGTGGTCTGGGTGTATATACTTGGGGTGTTTACTGTGGTCGGGGTGTATATACTTGGGGTGCACAGCTGTAGTCGGGGTGTATTATACTTGGGGTGTTACATGTAGGCGGGGTGTATTATTCTTGGGGTGATTACACGTAGCAGGGTGTATTAACTGGTGAAGGTGTGGGGGGTATTAACTTGGGTGTTACACGAGTCGGGGTGTATTATACTGGGGGTTTACACTGTAGTCGGTGTATATTCTGGGGTGTTACACTGTGGTCGGGGTATAATTACTTGGCGGTGTTAACGTAGTCGGGGTGTATTATACTTGGGGTGTTACACTGTAGTTGGGGTGTATTATACTTGGGGGGTTACACTGTGTCGGGGTGTGTTTGGGATGATTGGTGTATTATACTTGGGGGTGTTACACTGTCTGGGGTGTATTATACTTGGGGTGTACACTGTGTCGGGGTGTATTATTTGGGGTGCTACAACTGTTTCGCGGGTGTATTATACTTGGGGTGTTATACTGTATAGTCAGGGGTGTAATACTTGGTGGTGTTACACTGTAGTCAGGTGTGTATTATACTTGGAGTGTTACACTGTATTGGGGTGTATTATACTTGGGGGTTGTTACACTGTGGTCGGGGTGTATTTACTTGTGGGGTGTTACACTGTAGTTGGGGTTTAATTACTTGGGTGGTTACACTGTAGTCGGGGTGTATTATCTCTTGGGTGTGCTACAACTGTAGTCAGGGGTGTATTATACTTGGGGTGTGCACCTGTGCGGGGTGTATTATACTAGGGGTGTTACACTGTAGTCGGGGTGTATTATACTTGGGGTGCTACACTGTAGTCGGGGTGTATTATACTTGGGATGTTACACTGTAGCAGGGCGTATTATACTTGGGGTGCTACACTGTAGTCAGGGTGTATTATACTTGGGGTGTTATACTGTAGTCGGGGCGTATTATCTTGGGGTGCTACCACTGTAGTCAGGGTGTATTATACTTGGGGTGTTACACTGTAGTAGGGGCGTATATATTGGGGGTGACTGACACTGTAGTCAGGGTGTATAATACTTGGGATGTTTACACTGTGTCGGGGTGTATTATACTGGGATGTTACACTGTGGTCGGGTGTTTATTATACTTGGTGGGGTGCTACACTTGGTGATTATACTTGGGGTGCTACACTGTGGTCGGGCTGTATTTATACTGGGGTGCTACACTTGGTACGGTGGGTTGTATATACTGTGGGGTGTTATACTGTGGGGGGGTGTATTTATTATACTTGGTTTACACTGTGGTCGGGGGCTATTATATGGGGTGCTACACTGTAGTCGGGGTATTATACTTGGGGTGTTACACTGTAGTCGGGGTGTATTATTATTTTACTGGGGTGGGTTAAACTGGGTAGACAGGGTGTATTATACTTGGGTGTTTTACACTGTGGTCGGGGTGTATTATACTTGGGGTGTTATCACTGTAGTCGGGGTGTATTATTCTGGGGTGTTACACTGTGGCGGGTGGTATGATTCTTGGGTGTACACTGTGTGCGGGTGTATTATACTTGGTGGTGTTACACTGTAGTCGGGGGTGTGTATTATACTTGGGGTGTTACACTGTAGTCGGGGGTATTATACTTGGGGTTGACATGTGTCGGGTGTATAATACTTGGGATGTTACACTGTGTCGGGTGTATTATACTTGGGGTGCTACTGTGTCTGGTGTATTATACTTGGGGTGCTACACTGGTCGGGTTGTTATATTCTTGGGGGTGTTGTGCTACACCTGTGGTCGGGGTGTATTATTATACTGGGTGGTTTAGTTACTGTGTGTCGGGGTGTATGTTGTATTATACTTGGGGTGTTTATACTGTCGGATTCGGGGTTGTATTATACTTGGGGTGCTACATGTATCGGGTGTATTATACTGGGTTTACACTGTAGTCGGGGTGTATTAGTTGGGTGTTACACTAGCAGGGTATTATACTGGGGTGGTTAAATGAGTCGGGGTGTATTATACTTGGGGTGTCTACACTGTAGTCGGGGTGTATTATACTTGGGGTGTTACACTGTTCGGGGGTTTATCTGGGGTGTTACACTGTGGTCGGGTGTATTATACTTGGAGTGTTTACACCTGTGTCGGGGTGTATTATACTTGGGTGTTACACTGTAGTTGGGGGTGTTATTATACTTGGGTGTTACACTGTGGTCGGGGGTGTATTATACTTGGGGTGTACACTGTAGTCGGGGTGTATTATTAGTGGGGTGCACATGTGTGTCGGGATTGTATTATACTTGGGGTGTATACTGTAGTCAGGGTGTATTATACTTGGGGTTGCTACACTGTAGTCAGGTGTATATACTTGGAGTGTTACACTGTAGTTGGGGTGTTATTATACTTGGGGTGTGTACACTGTGGTCGGGGTTGTATTATATCTTGGGGTGTTACACTGATTGGGGTGTATTATACTTGGGGTTAACGTAGTCGGGGTGTATTAACTTTGGGGGTGCTACACCTGTAGTCAGGGTTTATTATACTGGGGTGCTACACTGTAGTCGGGGTGTATTATATACGGGGTGTACCTGTTAGTCAGGTGTATTATACTGGGGTGCACACTGTAGTCGGGTGTGTTTGGTATTATTATCTTGGGATGTTTACACTGTACAGGGCGATTATACTTGGGGTGCTACACTGTAGTCAGGGTGTAATGTTTACTTGGGGTGTTATACTGTAGTCGGGGCGTATTATCTTGGGGTGCTACACTGTAGTCAGGGGTTGTATTAACTGGGGTGTGTTACACTGTAGTCGGGGCGTATTATACTTGGGGTGTGACACTGTAGTCAGGGTGTATAATACTTGGGATGTTACACTGTAGTCGGGGTGTATTATACTTGGGATGTTACACTGTGGTCGGGGTGTATTATACTTGGGGTGCTACACTGTGGTCGGGTGTATTATTCTTGGGGTGCTACACTGTGGTCGGGTGTTATTCTGGTGCTGTGTCGGGGTGTATTATACTTGGGGTGTTATACTGTGGTCGGGGTGTATTATACTTGGGGTGTTATACTGTGGTCGGGGTGTATTATACTTGGGTGCTACACTGTGGTCGGGGTGTATTATTCTTGGGGTGTTACACTGTGGTCGGGTGGTGTATTATACTTGGAGTGTTACACTGTAGTCGGGGTGTATTATACTTGGGGTGTTACACTGTAGTTGGGGTGTATTATACTTGGGGTGTTACACTGTGGTGGGGTGTATTATACTGGGGTGTTACAACTGTAGTCGGGGTGTAGTATACTTGGGGGTTGTTACACTGTAGTCGGGGTGTATTATACTTGGGGGTGTAACTGTAGTCAGGGTGTATTATATTTGGGTGTTGATCACTGTGGTCGGGGGTGTATTATATTGGGGTGCTACACTGTAGTCGGGTGTATATAACTTGGGGTGTTACACTGTAGTCGGGTTCTGTGTATTATTACTTGGGGTGTGTTCACCTGTAGCAGGGTGTGTATTATACTTGGGGTGTTACACTGTAGTCGGGGTGTATTATACTGTGGGTGTTACACTGTGTCGGGGTGTATTATACTTGGGGTGTGTTACACTGTAGTCGGGGTGTTATTATTCTTGGGGTGTCTGTTACACTGTGGTGGGTGTATTATACTTGGAGTGTTACACTGTAGTCGGGTGTATTATACTGTGGGTGTTACAACTGTAGTTGGGGGTGTATTCATACTTGGGGTGTTACACTGTGGTCGGGGTGTATTATACTTGGGGTTACACTGTAGTTCGGGTGGTTGTATTATAGTTGGGGTGCTACACTGTGGTCGGGATGTGTTTACTTGGGGTGTTATACTGTAGTCAGGGTGTTTATCTACTGGGGGTGCTCCACTGTAGTCAGGTGTATTATACTTGGAGTGTTACACTGTAGTTTGGGTGTATTATACTTGGGGTGTTACACTGTGGTCGGGGTGTATGTATATATTGGGGTGTTACACTGTATTTGGGGTGTTAATTACTGTGGGTGTTACACTGATTATGTAGTCGGGGGTGTTTTATACTTGGGGTGCTACCAATGTAGTCAGGGTGTATTATACTTGGGGGTGCTACAACTGTGTAGTCGGTGTGTGATTATACTAGGGTGTACACTGTAGTCAGGGTGTATTATACTTGGGGGTGCTACACTGTAGTCGGGGTGGTGTATTATACTTGGGATGTTACACTGTAGCAGGGCGTATTATACTTGGGGTGCTACACTGTAGTCAGGGTGTATTATACTTGGGGTGTTTACTGTAGTCGGGGGCGTATTATTTGGGGTGCTACACTGTAGTCAGGGTTATTACTTGGGGTGTTACCACTGTACGTCGGGGGGGCGTATTAATACTTGGGGTGGACTGTAGTCAGGGTGTTAATACTTGGATTTTACAACTGTAGTCGGGGTGTATTATACTTGGGATGTAACCTGTAGTCGGGGTGTTGTATATCTTGGGTGTTACACTGTAGTTGGGGTGTATTATACTTGGGTGTTACCTGTGGTCGGGGTGTATATACTTGGGGTGTTACACTGTAGTCGGGTGTATAATTGGGGTGTTAACTGTACGGGTGTTTATACTTGGGTGTTATAAACTGTAGTCAGGGTGTATTATAGTTGGGGTGCTACACTGTGGTCGGGGTGTATTATACTTGGGGTGTTATACTGTAGTCAGGGTGTATTATACTTGGGGTGCTACACTGTAGTCAGGGTGTATTATACTTGGAGTGTTACACTGTAGTCGGGGTATTATACTTTGGGGTGGTGTTACAACTGTAGTTGGGGGTATTATACTTGGGGGTTACATCTGTGGTGGGGGTTATACTTGGGGTGCTACACTGTAGTCAGGGTGTATTATACTTGGGGTGTTACACTGTAGTCGGGGTGTATTATACTTGGGGTGTTACACTGTGGTCGGGGTGTATTATACTTGGGGTGTTACACTGTAGTTGGGGTGTATTATACTTGGGGTGTTACACTGTAGTCGGGGTGTATTATACTTGGGGTGTTACACTGTAGTCGGGGTGTATTATACTTGGGGGTGCTACACTTGGCGTGTGGGGTGGAATATGGGGATGGGGCGGGGGATAGGGGGCAAAGAAGGGAGATAGGCGGATGTTGTAGGGAGGGGACTTTCATAGGAGGAGGGGTTGCCGAGGAGTGGGGGGAGCGGTTTTATTTATTTTTGTTTTGTGGTTTTTTGGTTTTAGAGGATACAGCTGAGGCGGAGTAGAGCGTGTGTTGAGAGGGAATAAGCCTGAAGCCGGAGCGATGGGAGGGAAGAAAGCAACAGTGTCAGAGAGAGGTTGGGAAAAAAGAGACTAGTGGGGGGAAGTGCAGAGGCAGAAATGGCGTTCGGAGAAGGAGGAAGCTGAAAAGGCGAGGGGGGAGGGAAGTGGGGGGTAAGCGGGGGTAGAAAGAAGGAAGGGGAGAGAACCTAGATGGTGGGGGGGGAGGGGAAGGTAAGGGGGGGGACGGAAGGAGGAGTGAATAGGAAAAAGAGGAATGGGTAAAGCAGGGAGATAGAGGGTTGAGGGAGAACGGCTTGGCAAGCAACCCACGGATGACGCGTACCAACTTCTGGGGGCCAGATAACCCCTAAGGACCTAGCAAGGCAAGAACGAAATTCACCTACCCCATGTAAACAGGAGACCCAATGGAAGCGGAAGCTCAGTCAAAACACGGGCGATCTGCATAGGAAAAAATAGCCAGGGCAAAAACCAACTGTGCTCGGAGCGGCGGCGCAGAGGTATTCCCCCGGGATAGACCGAAGCAGCCGGCAAGAAACGAAAGTAGTAAAACTTAACAGGTAGACGAGGAGCGAGTCGGCGGAAGAAAGAATCGTGCCATTGATCACAAGGACGGACGCATTAGAGAGAAGGCAATGGGACAAAGAGCGCTTTGGGGCTGATGGGTGGAAGTAATATGGGCGCTGATAGGTACACGCCGGAAAGTGAATAGGAAGAGTAGGACGCAAGAGGACAGTAGAGGAGCGCCGGGGTGGGGCGGGGAAGAGAAAAAAGGTGAGAAGAGAAAGAAAAGGGGAAAAGACGTGGGGTCAAGAACAGTGAAATGTAGTAAGGCATAGGCTAAAAGGAGGTAAAAGTGCTAGGAAGCAAAATGAGGAAGCAGGTCTGTGGCGAGGTGAAATGTGGGAAAGAATGGTGACGTCGAGTAACGGGTAGGAGCAGAGCGGACATGCGGGGCAGGAAGAAAATAGGGGGAGCGAAGAATGAAGAGAAGGGGACAAAAAGAAGGGGGAAGGGTGGTCGAAAACCGCCTCATTCTCTAAGCGTCTAGAACCCAAGCTCCACCTGATACAGGCGGTGCAAGCGGCCGCACTATTCCCCATGAATAGAAAGTAGGCACGGCAGACCAATAACCTGGCACAGTAAGCACTACCAGCTATGTAACCACAGGAAACAAACGAAACCGAACTAAACAGATGGGAAGTGACAGGGGGTAAAAGAAAAGGGGTGGTAGGAAGAATAACGAAACAGGGGTAAAGGGAACTCTCGCAGGGCAAAAAGGTAAAGCGGGGGATGACAACAGCGAGCAAGGATCCCACTAAGAGGGCGCTCGGCCATGGGCATGAAACCGAAATCGCTAGAAAACGAGAGAAAAAAACGAAAGTTTCCACCTCTTCAGCTCCTCACCATTCTTTCTCCACCGCCCATGCTCCTCCCGGTGCAAGCGTCCTCCCAACACCATGAAGCTTGCTTTAGCCCCACCCCCCTAACGCGCCTCACGCTCCGAGAAGTCCTTGGAGTTCTACTTAACCCGGACACCGGATAAGCGACGAAGGTCCCCTAGGCCGCCACCCGTCAAGGCACAAAGGAGATGACGAAACCCGGCACAAGAGGAGACACGAACACCTGCTCCACCAGTCCAACGGATGGGCGGACCCCCAAGGAGAATGCTCCCGTTATAACACCGCCTCGTTCTGACATCTCGACGCTAAAATACCTCTCCCTGGCTCCTCGCTCCCGGCCGGTAGCACACCCTTACCCGAGGTGCCACATCCCTGCAGCACACTGCACGCGGAATCGACCCTCCCAAACCTGAAGACACCAATATGATACGTCCCAAAGCGGAGTACACCGCAAAATGCCGGACACCGCGGGACAAGATCCAAGGCGCACAAGTAACGCGACCGAAAAGTGACTTCCGCGCCAGGGGGGAGCCTGTATCGGATCGAGCAAGACCGCGATACCAAGGGGAATATACACAGAATGCCATGTAGCAGGGTCAGGGCAAAATGCGATCAAAAGATCGAAAAGAGCAGTTCTAGTAATCCAGGAAGACAGGGCAGTGGGGGGGGAATCCGTGAGAAATTAGGAGGAATGATCAGCATGGAGAAAACAAAACGGAAAATTAACCAAACGGGATCGACTGGAAGTCAAGGATTCGCGATAAAATAAGTGGGGGCATGCCGGACAAAATGCGAGGCGAGGGAGGCGAGCCCAAGGCAGAGAAGAGAAGAGCCGGGCTTTGGGGGGGAAGGGAAAAAAGGACAGGCACGGGAGGCGAAGGAGGAGACGGGCACAATAAGCGATGCGAGTGCTAAGGTGGAGAGCAATCGGGATGGGTAATGAATGTAAAGAATGAATGGCGGGGGATAATTGGTAAGAGTAAGAAAAAAATGCGGCTATGTTAGGAAGGGCGGGCCAGCGAATCACCACAGGCAAGCATGGACATGTGCATATACTGCGGGGGGAGGTAGTGGGGGGACTGGGGAGGGGAAGTGAAGGGTCTGGGGAGGGGGCCGAGAGTGAGAAGTGAACAGGAAAATTGTGAACACCACCAACCAAACCCAGCATAGTAATAAAGAAAGGTAGGGAGGGGAGCGAGAGGGAGGAGAAACAGGGGGTAGAGGGAAAGAGAGGGGAGGAAAGAGAATGTTTGGAGAGAGACAATAAACGAGAGCAGGTGAAAGGGGAGAAGGGGGGTGAGAGCGCAGAAAAAAAAAAAGACAAAAAAAAAAAATAACAACGTGGGAGGGGAGCGGGAGGATGGGGCCGGGGAAAGTGGGTGATAAGTAACACAACTTTAAGAGCCTCAAAAACTATTTCAGAACCACATTCCAACCCAATTTGCACCTCACACAGCTCAGTTACGCCCCCCGCGACCGTCGTCCGGGTTCCAGTGCTCCAAATATCTAAGGGCCGGTGAGGAACCAGCCCGGCGGTGCGAGGTCAAACCACACCAAAGTGTCCGTCGCGATTGGTAGCATCAAGCAAAGCTGAAAGCCCAGTCCGCGGGGAAGCCGAACCACCGTGATAGTACGTGAGAAACTCTGGCGTAGTGACACGAAATAGAAGGAAACCTGGACACCGAAAGCCGGCAGGTCAAGGAAAAGGGTCGCCTGGACCAAAAGAGGCAGCACCTGGAGGGAGAGCCCCGTACCTTTGTGGTGTGTAAAAAGGAGAAGGGCATCTCAAAGACAGAAGAATGGACGTGGGTAAGCCAAAAGACAGAAAGGGAGGGGGGGGATAGAAGACGTCGGGAAGTAAGGTGGGTTACGAACAAGCGAGTGGAAGTAGGAACAAGAATGAAAGCAGGTCGTTGAAGGAAAAAAGAGAAAGAAAAACAACGGAACAAAGAACACGGTAGAAAGAACCGGGCGAGCGGGGAAAAGCGGTAGACGCAAAAGGCGAGGAGATACGTAAATGTACAACAAAGGGGCTCAGCAATAAGTGTAGAACACCTGACGAAAGAACAAGAGGAAGGAAACAAGAATATGAAGAAAAGAGGGGGGAACGAGAAGAGTGGAAAAATCCAATGTACGAAAGGAGCAGGAAAAAGCAAAGGCGCTAGAGCGGGACATGGGGGTATAGTGTGAGGAGGGGACAAAATGCAGAGGGAGGGGAAGATGGAGATGGAGGCGAAGTGAAAGGTGGGTTGGGGAGGTGCAGTTGCGCGGAAAAGGGGGAAGGCGGAGGGGGGCCCGGACAGATGCAAAAAAAGGAAGATGGTGACGCGAGCGGCGAGAGAGGAAGGGGTAGTAACACAATATAGGACGGGAGGAGTGCGGGAGCACGGGCCACGTACCGCTACATTGCCTCCTTGTCTCTCCACTCACAGTCTTCATACCACGTCAACCCTCTGCACCCCCATCCTCCCGCCCACCCACCTTCACCCATCCCCACCACTTCTACAAAGACACGCCTGACGGATAGCCATACCGGGCATCCGTTGACATACCCATCTTAGCGACTCCCCAGTCACAGGCTCCGCTCCCATCAAGTCTCTGATCTGCCCCTCTTGTGGCCCTTTAGCAGGGGCATGGAGTCGAACCTTCCTCTCTAGAATTAGCAAGCCTCCGGATCCAGGATGCTTACAGCCCCACAGCTATAACAACAGTACGAAACCATTCACTGTGCAGAGTATGACACGGCGAGCGCCGGGTAAAGTTCCCGGTGGAACAACCGTAATCAACAGTGATGATACTTTAGCGAAAGCCGCCATGAAAACGGGAGGAGCAAGAACCGGCTGTCAGGGGCTAGAGCATGAGAATTTTTTTCTTTCTGTTTCCCAGCTCCTCAGCTGGAGTTATTGTGTTGATACTGTAGTCAGGGTGTATTATACTTGGGGTGCTACACTGTAGTCAGAGTGTATTATACTTGGAGTGTTACACTGTAGTCGGGGTGTATTATACTTGGGGTGTTACACACTGTAGTTGGGGGGTGTATTATACTTGGGGGTGTTACAACTGTGGTCGGGGTGTATTATACTTGGGGTGTTACACCTGTAGTCGTGGGTGTATTAATACTTGGGGTGCTACACTGTAGTCGGGGTATTATACTTGGGGTGTTACACTGTAGTCGGGGTGTATATACTTGGGGTGTTACACTGTAGTCGGGGTGTATTATACTTGGGGTGTTACACTGTAGTCGGGGTGTATTATAGTTGGGGTGCTACACTGTGGTCGGGGTGTATTATACTTGGGGTGTTATACTGTAGTCAGGGTGTATTATACTTGGGGTGCTACACTGTAGTCAGGGTTACAGCGTTCGTTCATTCATTACAGACCCGTGTGATATAGTGTTGCACATCTCAGCATCCTGACCTTGTATGGATTTTGGATTTGGTGCAGTTTATTTATTGCTGCAGATCACTCGCTCACTATAACAATAGTACAAAGCGAGCAGAGTCATTTCCTCAGGGAGAGTAACTGGCCATGGGTTTTTATTAACCCCTTCGGAGCCACGCAGAGGACGGGAGACTCAGGGGATGGATGTAGCTGAGCTGCAGCTGGAGACTTGCTGGGTTCATATATCTACATCTCCTGACTGCAAATCTGCAGCAGATAAATAACCACATTTATCAAAGAAAAAGGTTCTATAGAACTCCAGTCCCCAAGAACTCCCAACAGGTCAGGTTTTCTGGATTTCCCAGCTTCAGCATAGGTGGCTCAGTCAAAGACTGAGCCACTGATTGAGCCACCTGTGCTGAAGCAGGGACTGATTGAGCCATCTGTGCTGAATCTGGGACTGATTGAGCTTCCTGTTCTGAAGCAGGGATATCCTGAAATCCTGACCTGTTGGGTGGTCTTGATGACTGAAGTTGAGCCCCCTGCTATAGCATGCAATACACCAGTAATTATTTCCTTTGGATAAAGATGTTTTTTGTATTTGTGCTGGCGTTTCGCAGACTGGGAGACTGATGCACAGTTCCCTGCGAGGTTAACTATAGTCAGAGGTACTCGGCCTGTCTTAACCCTTTCAATGCTGGAGGGTTCCATATGAAGAGAGGCCAGGGGCTCCGCGGGATTCGAGACCTCACGAGACTGGAAAGAAAAAGGCAATCGGGGGGCGCAAGGTCTTTATTTGCACGAGGATGGGGGCGCAAGGTCTTTATTTGCACGAGGATGGGGGCGCAAGGTCTTTATTTGCACGAGGGAAGGGGGGGGGGGGGCTATTTCATCTTTCCAGCAAACAAAAAAGATTTAGCAATGAAACTAATTCCACCTCTGCACCTCATTGCAGCGGAATAATATAAATAAATAGCCTGGGAATTGCATGATTGCGGCTGTTTAGGGATTTCTTCTGTCACCTATAATCAGCGCAGGTGACTTCTCTGCTGGGAGATAATGACTTGTGACACTGTCCAGTAATTGGGCGCCTCTTTTGCCCACACTGTTCCATTTTGGCTTGGGGAGAGACTCTGAGATTGCTGCCACAGGTCCTCGTGGAATAGCAGCGGTCTCCAGAGTTATTAAATATTAATAGCAGCAAAATTGATGAGCAGGGGAGGCAGTAAAAAAATCCTTCTCATTGAATTAGTTATTTTCCCGGCACACCGTACTGAAATAGTGACCCTTTCCATTTATGGACTGATTGTTTTTGGCTGTAGATAACCCCTCCAGGGTTTTTATTCCGTGATACAAGGGGACAGATTGCTTAGAGATAGGAAGTGTGCGTATTTACCCGTGTGTAACGGCATACTGCTACATCATAATGACTTGTAATTAGGAGTCTGTGGTCATGCACGGATACGTCACATCATATTGCAAGAGATTAATGAAGAAGGAAGAAGCCCCCAATGCTGGCACCAAGATCCTAATTTTATGTCCACTGTCACGGCCAAAAAAATCTCTGTAGGATCAAATTAAATTCCACGTTGTTGATATGCAACCAAAACATTCAGGAAGGCGAGAAGAAGCAAAAAGCTGAATAATATAAAAATGGGGAAATAAAAGAACTAACCCCAATGAGTGAGATCAAAGTCTCACCTAAGATAGCGTATAGCGCCCAGAGACCCAAGAGCTACATATATCCCCTCAAACCCACCTTGATGCAACTCGTGGAGAGACCGATGCACAAAAAGGAGCACACCGGAAATACCTTGGAGATATGCTAATAGGAGTTATTGAAATATACTTTGCATATCCTATTGGCAGATATCCCAGGTATCTCAGGTGTTATCCTTTGTGTGCACAGGTGTCACTCCACGAGTTGTTGGAATATTGATTGAGGGAATGTACTGTATATAGCCCTTGGGACACTAGTCTCTCTCCCCCTCCCCTTTCCTTCCTTTCTCCCCTTCCTTCTCCCCTTCTTTCTCCCCTTCTCCCCTTTTTCCCTTCTCCCCCTCTTCCCTTTTCCTTTCTCCCCTCTTCCCTTTTCCTTTCTCCCCTTCTTCCTTTCTCCCCCAACAAGCTGTAAATAGACACTTGTATGGTCTACACTGATTTGCATAATGTGTGTGAGCCTGGAGTGAGTGGTGAGTATACTTGTATACTCTCTGCAGTATACTTCTCTGCAGCACGGCGCCTATACACTTCTGAATATGCTCTATGCTACGGAACGGCCTCTGCTAGAAGATACTCTGTGTCACTATGTAATGCACTATGTTCAATTATTGCAGTGGATTATCTTTCTTCCCACAGGGGTCTAGATCTTTGCAATAAGAAGCTTCCCACTCTCGGGGACAGTTCTGCCGTTTGAACTTGTAGTAAATAAGATGCTGTTGTGATAAATGCTTCTGTGAGTTAATGAAAAACGACCCTCCCTTAATGATTCAGCTGTCAGCGCTTTATACATGTCATCCCCCAAATATCTTGTTTAATGATCGCTAATGGAGTCTCCGTTACTTAATCGTGTCTGACAGAGTGGAGAGTGGGTATTTACACACACGCCACGGGCAGACATGCATGGATGGCAGGAAGATTAGGACAGCCGGGGCTGTCGGGATGAGTCTCTGAGAACATCTGAGACATCTTATCACACACAATATGCAGTTACTGCTACAATACCAGCCTTAGTCCTCACTGCGGCTCTGCAAAGAGAGGGTGACAGTCCTGCACACAGATGTAGCAAGACTCCCTGTCCCCAGCGGCCGCGGTCCCAGAAACAAAAGTCTGTGGCGCTGGAGAGAACCGGGTCTGCCGCGATCGTGGGCGGGGTCCATGCTTCCATATCAAACCCCCTGCAGCTCTAAGGCTGAGCCACTGATTGAGACACCTGTGCTGAAGCAGGGATATCCCTAACACCTGGCCTGTTGGTGGCCCTTGAGGACTGGAGTTGGCCGCCCGTGCACTGGCCGTATGAAAACAGCCTTTGTCTGCTGCATGGAACTATTCCTTTCCTGGTGTAGCAGCAGTGCATGAGGCGCAGAGGAAAGCGCCCATACTGGGGGTTTAACCCTCGTACTCCGAGGCCTCAGCCAAAGCCGCGCGTGACCAGGGTGACAATGACAGTCTATGAAAGGCATCCTGAGTGCTGAGACAGGCTACAAGACTCTCTCCCTCTCTCTCTCTCTCTCTCCCCCCCCTCTCTGTCCCCCTCCTCTCTGTCTCCCTTCTCTCTCTCTCTCTCTCTCCCTTCTCTATCCCCCCATCTCTCCCCCCTCTCTCTCTCTCTGTCCCCCTCTCTCTCCCTGTCCCCCCTCTCTCTCCCTGTTCCCCTCCCTCTGTCCCCTTCCCTCTCTTTCTCTGTCCCCTTCAACCCCTCTCTGTCCCCCTCTTTCTCTCTCACTCTCCACCTCCCCCCCCCCTCTCTCTCTATCTCTCTCTCCCCCTCCCTCCCTCTTTCCATCCACCCTTTCTCGCCCTCTTTCCCAATCTCCCCCTCTTTCCTCTTTCCACCTCCCCCCGCTCTCCCGCCCTCTCCACCCCTCCCTCCCCCACTCTTCCTCCCTTTCCCCTCCTTCCTCTTCGTTTTCCGACGCTGCTGAGCCCCCCGCTCCTACTCTCATCCTCTCCCCCATTCGTCTGTGATTCTCTCGTCCCCCCTCTCCCTGTCCCCCTCTCTCTGTCCCCCTCCCTCTCTCCTAGAGGCAGGAGACACGCAGCCTGTGCCCTCACCGGGGATACAGCCCAATAACGTACCATAAAGCTTCCACGCCACCGACTTCTGACCACAGCCTCCGTTTGCACAGGTCTGCAGAGAAGCACAGCCAGGGCTGGGCAATATTGTAGGCGGCACAAAGGATGTCCAGTAGTAATGTCGCTGTCTTTGAAGTGAGTGCACCCGGTTCGGATGCCAGTGGCAGATCTCCTTGTGACTGTGAACAAGTCACCGTATCGCCTTATAACTCAGGCATTAGATTGTAAGCTCTTCAGGGCAAGGGGCTCATTGCATGAGCAACATTTGCTGTACAGCGCTTCAGACACTGTCAGTGCTACATAAGAAACCAATGATAATGCTGTCACCACAATAGTAACCACAGGTGACCTTTTAAGAGCCGGCCCCTTCTGTCCCTGCCATATTGCTCAAGGAAACCGGTTGAGATCTCTAGAAATGGTCTCGATTTAGGTCGGCCACTAACCCCCCCAGGATCGCAGGGCAGTGTGCATGGCCTCATCGGGCTTTTTTTAAACCCCTCAGCGGCCAGGTGGGCTGGGAATACGTTGCACTGTAAGCTGTCAAATTCGTACCTAACTCCAGGTCACAGTGGAATAACGATCCAGTCCGGTCTTCCGATCTTACTGCATTGTACCTTTGCAAACATGAATGCAAAACCAGGCCTGGGTTATTTTCTGACAGGTGACCCGGAGTTACTTGCCGATTCATCCAGTGAGTTTCCTCCTCCTTTTTTGAAAAGCTGGACTACAAACCGCAGGATGCTTGTGGGCAGCCGTTAAAGGGGCAGTTCCCCCTAACAAGCAAACACGGAAAAGGGTTTCTTAAAACAACTCGTCAGTGATGGTCTTCCTTACACATATTTTATCGTCGTTAAAGTGTTTTCTCTTTTGTATAAAAATGAATCCATTTCTATTTGCTGTGGGGGAGGGGTCAGTTTTTATTGTAATCTCAACGCAAACAAAACAACACAAGCCAATGTTCCTGTATATACAGCAAATTACAAGCAGTCTGATCACAAAAGAGACTGGCTACCTATGTGTAACCCAGGGGGGCTCAACTCCAGTTCTCAAGACCCCCCAACATGTCGGGTATTAAGGATATCCCGGCTTCAGCACCAGGGTTGCCACCACTCCGGGTTGGACCCGGAGAGTACAGGTTCAGCTTCTTAGGGCTGGGACCCGCTGCGCCCCGGCGGCGCGGGCGGCCGTGTGAGCGTTCCCCACCAGCAGGGGAATCCTCCCGAGCCGGTCCCAGTCCCCCCTCGCTGCTGGCTCACTACGCGCTGTGACGCGTCAGCCGCCAGGGGATGCAAGAAAGTTGTGATCCCGAGCGGCGAAGCGTCACATGGTGCGCTGATGAGCCAATCAGCGGTGGGGGCGGGAGCTGTCAGGAAGCAAGGTAGGGTGCGTGTGTTTTGTTGCTTACCTTCCAGCAGCAGCTCCCTCCTGCAGCCCGAGCCCGTGGAGGGAGGGGGGGGGGGAGTAGCGGGTCCCTCCGCTCAAGCCACGCCCCCCACTCCCGCTCCCTCATCCCGCTCCCTACAGACCGCATATCGCGGTCTGTGTCTGTCAGCGCCCCGCCTGTCTGCCGTGCGGGCGCGCTGACTGAGGGAGCGGGGCCTTAGCCCTAATCTCCGGGTGACGGCGTGGTGCGGCATCCTCCTGCAACTCCAGTGAACATGGCTGCGCGGCGTCAAATGATGTTGCGTTGCCATGGCAACAGAACGCCACGTAATTTCACAGCACCGCGGGATGCCCGTTACGTAACACGGTGTAACGTCACGGCTTCGCGTTGCGTCCCCCGTTGTCATGGCAACGGGGCATCATTTGACGCCGCGCAGCCATGTTCATAGGAGTTGAGTGGTAGATTCATTAGGGGTGCCGGAGATCAGAGGGTGCCGTAGATGCAGGAGGGTGCCGGAGATGCAGGAGGGTGCCGGAGATGCAGGAGGGTGCCGGAGATGCAGGAGGGTGCCGGAGATGCAGGAGGGTGCCGGAGATGCAGGAGGGTGCCGGAGATGCAGGAGGGTGCCGGAGATGCAGGAGGGTGCCGGAGATGCAGGAGGGTGCCGGAGATGCAGGAGGGTGCCGGAGATGCAGGAGGGTGCCGGAGATGCTGCCGCACCGCGCCGCTACAGCGGAGAGAGACATTTTTTCAGCAGATGGTGGCAACCCTGTTCAGCACAGGTGGCTCTATCAGTCCCAGCTTCAGCACAGGTGGCTCAGTCCCAGCTTCAGCACAGGTGGCTCAGTCCCAGCTTCAGCACAGGTGGCTCAAGAAATCCCTGCTACAGAACAGGTGGCTCAATCAGTGGCTCAGTCTTTGACCGTGCCACTGATTGAGCCACCTGTGCTGAAGCTGGGGTATTCTTAAAACCTGACCTGTTGGGGGATCTTGAGGACTGCAGTTGAGCGCCACTGATGTCACCTACAGATCGTGCCACTGTCATTAGTTTTCTTTGGTCTTCGGAGGTACAGAGCCGGCCGAGCATTGTGCAGCCAAACCACCCGTTATTAGCATGGAAAAGATGTGCAGAATTTACTCATTCAGTACTGCATCCCAGTGGGACGAGGCCAGACGGATAACTATCGCATGAAGTAGGGGTTGGAGTTTCTATTTAAGGGTTTCTGGCAGGAGACAGGCCCATGTACATTACAACAGTACAAATGTGAGGACGGATTAACAGAAGCCTGGCTGTTAAGTAATTAACTGAAGGATTGAAGTATTTTAACACCTAATTTAAAGCGCACGTCTAAGTGAATTGTTTAATTAAGCTTATCAGTGGGAGCTCGGTCCTGCCTTCCTGACATAGCAATAGAACCCTTTCTTTATCCTCTTAACCAGTGTCAGGCGAAAACTTGGCAAACAAGTGTGTGCTGAGAACTGCGGCAAACGGAGCCCGGAACCCCAACTCTGGTCTCTGTGTGCTGGAATCCGGGAAATAAACGGCATTTCTGCCTTTAAAGGCGCACACCACATAGGATATATATATATATATAATATCACTTGTGAGCACATTCACAGGTCTTAGGCTAAGGCCCCGGTCACGCCGCTGTAATGCGCGCCTGCGATATTGGCGGCGCGTTCAGCCGATTCCCCGGTCTGCAGCTCACTGCAGGAGGAGAGACCGGGGGGGGGGGGGGGGGGGGCGGGGGAGTGACAGGGGCGCGGCCATGACGTCACCCGGCAGGTTCGCCCTCATTGGCTGAACCGCCGGGGGGCGTGCCTTATCGCTCGACGCGAGTCCTGCTCTCAATTCTATCGAGCTTTAATAATCAAGAATGAATAGATGATACCGTTCTGTGGCTAACTTGTGCGAGCTTTCGAGATACACTGATCTCTTCTCCCGGCGATGCTACGATGTACCCTCGCCGGAAGAAGAGATCAGTGTATCTCAAAAGCTCGCACAAATAAAAGCATTTCGTTAGCCACAGAACGGTATCATCTATTAATTTTTCATTATTATTTGATATTTATATTATATTACGTGTATTACTGCTGTGAAGTGCTATGTACATTAATGGCGCTATATATATATATATATATATATATAATAAAAGTTATTGTGCACATGCTCCAGTTGTTAGGGGAGCATTCAGGGCCATGTTGCCTGAATTGGTATAAACCTCTTGATAAATCATTTTCTTGCGTCTGCGGGGGATACAAGCAGGAAAAGAATAACTGCCTTGTGTTGTATCGCACTTTCCACCGGCTGGCACATCTGTCTTCATTTTCTCCTTTTCTCTTACGTTCATGTTCTTGCTCAATATTGCTGCTTCTTCCTCTACAACATTTCTCAGGCCTCATTATACAGCTACACTTTTAATGCATGGCCTCACTCTCTCCGAACTTCACTCCTGCAACCTTTTTACCTGGCCTCTCTCCCTCTCTCTCTTTCTCTCCCTCTCCTCTCTCTCCCTCACCCTCTCCCTCTCGCTCACTCTCTCCCTCTCTCTGTTTTTCCTTTCACACCAGCTGTGCATCTCACCCTCTTTTTTCCTGTATCATTGTTTGTCTTTTTTTTTTCTCTTCTTCATCCCCTTGTCCTGCTTTCTCGTTCTTTCTCTCTTTTCCTCTTTCTTCTCACCTCTAGTCCACAAATAAATGTATAACTAAATATCAGCATTTCTGCGGATACAATCTCTTCCTCTGGTGCAAGCAGCGACCAGGAGTAAGACCCCAGAATACACACAAACAGCGAAGCAAGGAATTTGCTCACCAAAGTTCCCGTGTAGTGACCTGACCACAAACCAGCATACGTAACAGACCATCCGCAGAATGTGTTCGATGGACCCTCTGACTAGACTATTTATATTTATTTATATAATCTTGTACCCGGAAGTAATACATTGAGAGTTACCTCTCGTTTTCAAGTATATACCTGAGATAAGATAATATCTTATATCAGGTATATGTATAAATATAAAGAAAATATTAGAAAAGATATATATATATATATATTAGATATTTTTTAATAATTATATATAATTAATATATATATATATATATATACTAAAAAAGACTGCGCTTAAAGTATCTGTCTGCAATGTATTACCAACAACTGTATAATCAATGATAAGTATATAATATATAAGAAAAATGTATTAAAAATATAATAAGGAACCTAATATATACAAGAAATGATGCTCTAGCACTATACCAAAAAAAAAATATAAAATTGTTGGAGTTTTATGGAACATTACATTTTGTATTAATATATTACATAGGATCGGGCGCTTTTCTTCTCTTTTTGTCATATATTATATATATATATATATAATATATATATAATATATATTATATATATATATATAAAACTATTTTGCAGGACAGTACAACCACAGTTTGATAAAAAATAACATCATGAATTTTCTTTCTGTTCAAAAACGGCAAGCTTGACAGAGAGAATATTAGGGCAATATTAGAGATAGATTAATTTAATATATCCTTGTTTGGGGAGAGCATTTAATTATAAAGAAATACATGGCGTGAATTGTTCAAAAGGTATATTCAGCCATTTGTCCAGTTCTATTGGTAGAATTCATGATCTTGGTATGTTCACAATAGAAAAGACATATAATTACTTTAGCATCTATGTAAGAAGTAAAGAAAAGGCAAATCTATCAGCGTATTGATATTTCATTCTTCCAATTTAGTAATGATTGAGGTGCTTACAAAGCGTGTAGCCATGGCCTTGTGAAATATTAATAGTAAATTATTGGGATCTATAATCTTAAGCGCTTTTGTGTTTAGAGCCATTATACAGAATGGAACCAGCGCTGCAATAAAGCAGAGGTGATGGGAGGGTTAGAGCGCGGGTGCAGGCTCGTGTCGGTGGATTGATATTTGTATATTGACGTATAATAGGAACCGTCACATCAGCTCGAGTACAAGATCAATTCTAATAAGAGTAGTGTATTTACAATAGACTAAACAAATTGTTACAATGTATCTCAGGCAAAAGATCATTATACAGTGTATTGAAGGACCCATTATATGATAATGTAGGGCGGGGGGGGGGGGGCAACCCCAGTCCTCTAGGGCCCCCAACAGGTCAGGTTTTCAGGATATCCCTGCTACAGCACTGGTGGCTCAATCAGTGGCTCAGTCGAAGACTGATCCACTGATTGAGCCACCTGTGCTGAAGCAAGGAGCCACTGAAAACCTAAACGGTTTTGGGGGTCCTTAAGACTGATGTTGAGAAGCCCTGACCTAACCTATAGCCCGATCATAACGTACCCACCCCTGCCCACCATACATCTTAACAATGACCCTGTGCCCATCACGTGGCATTTTCCATATGTAACCCCACCATTGTTTTACTAACTAATGTACAGAGCCCTGGGTAAGGGAGCTATAGAAATGTCCTTATAAATAACTTGTGGGCGGGAAGGTAAACGCATTTTACAATTTTGTCAATGCATTTTGGACAGTTTCAGCCGGTTCTGTCAATATGTCAATGGAGTAACAATTCAGTCATAGAAGGAGACAGACTGGGAAACACTATGTATACTGACAGCAAAGTGATATATCTGCAGTCAGAAGAGAATACTTCCTTATTGGGCGCGGGTACAAGGGGACAGACTGGGAAATACTGCGTATACTGACAGCAAAGTGATATTATTCTGAAGCCAGGGTCACGATTGATGTGTGAATGGCCCCCGATAGCATTAACTCAGCCCCCTTTCCAAATCACTCCAAGTCCTATAATATTTCCTTCATTTTATTGGAAAGGGCGAATACAGGTTCTTATGAATGGTGTGTAGTAGTGATTTGTAGTTAGAAGCAGGTAGAAAGAAATGGCCTTGCCATAGGAGAGTAACAGGGATGCGTGCTGTACTCACAGTCTGCAGGGTGGAAAAGGAAGTGAGGAGCAATGTGGGTAAAATGAATAGTCTAGGGACAGACTATCTGTGAACAAAACAGGGGGGAGGGCAGACTAGCCCATTCTGGTAAGGATCTCAGAGGCTGCATTAGCAACTCACTGATTACATGCCCAGAGGCAAGAAATGCAACATTGTTACATATTACACAGGCACAGTGTGTGTGTGCAAACTCCATGCAGCTGAAAATAAGAACTGACAGGCAGAAGCTGCAAAGGAAAGAGGGGGGTGAAACAGGGATGTGATTCTTGTTCCATGACACTCCCCGTCTGGTATCTGGAGATACCACTATATTCTAGGTATATGTGGAACATATGTGCAATATAACAACATAACAATGCAAAGATGATGTCCACATAACGATGGGATACCGGCCGGTACCCCCAGCTAGAAGTCCTTCGCCATCTCGGTAAGGGAAGTAGGCGGATGCACAGCTCTAGGTTAGCTTGATGCACCACAATGTCTTTGTGTAAAGGTCTCTTGCACTGTTTTCTTTCAACTTTGTGAGAGAACAGTCCCTTTGACTCTGTAGTTTTCTCTACAGAGTGCATCACCTCGTGGATGTGCCAGTCGTGGTAGTTTGTCACCCTATCACCTGGCGTTTGGTGGAAGGAGATGGCCTTTGGCTCCTTGCAGAAGCGGATCAACGCCCCTGGAAGACTCGTTGTCAAGTCTGGTCCAGTGAGTAGTGCCCCGTTTGGAGAGGCTTCCTGGTGCTGAAAATTGGAGCTGAACGTTACCCAGATCTGGCTGGGTTTCTGACGGTGGTGAACACCAGATGATGGGAGGTGCCGGAATTTTTTACCTTCCTTCAGTGAAGGCGCTGGCTCTGCGTGTCCGCTAAGGAATCTCTTCCACGTGAAGACCACAATTTGATTCTTGGTCTCCGGCTCCCTTTGTGGGTTGCGGCGGAGCGAAGTGAGCCTAGAGATGGCAGGTTCTCTATTGTTCGGGAGGCGTCTTTTTGGTGAATGAAATGGTAGCGGAGTCACCCAACTGCCTGGTCCCTCTTTGGAGAGCTCCTTGACTGTTAACCTCAGGAATCCTCTATCTTCCCTCGATGGTGTTTGCTTGTCGTCGTCCCTTGTTGTCTGGAACGCTGTGCACCGTAGGTCATCGTGCATTCCTCTTGCACGAAAACATCTCCACGTAGTTTGGTGAAACGCTTTTGTGTCTCTTTGTTAACTGCCATCAGGAGGTTATTTTATCCCTGGACGTAACGAAGAACAGTCTCTTTTGCCCTAGTAAATCCCTTTATGAAATGTCTCTGCGACTGTCTCCTTTTAGATGTGTGAGAGGACAGTCTTTTTGACACTGTGGCTTCACCTGTAGGGCGCAATCTTTTGCAGCTATGCCAGCCGTGACAGCTGGCTGCTTTGTCGCTTGATACTCTATGAAGAGGAACAACTGTACGTCTTAGCCGTGCCATTGCTCACGGAAGGATCGTCCGATTGTTTATTGTCTTATGGACGATCCCTTTGTCGGTCACCTTTGGGAGGTTACTTTCTTCCTTCAGTGGAGTCGACTCATCATCCTTGGTTGTCTGAACCACTAAGCATCCTAGGCCATTGTCACATCCCCCTGATGTGAG
Organism: Ascaphus truei; assembly: GCA_036426205.1. NCBI lineage: Eukaryota > Metazoa > Chordata > Amphibia > Anura > Ascaphidae > Ascaphus > Ascaphus truei. The sequence goes on from WSYH01000362.1 coordinate 129,087, forward strand.
GATGTTTTTGTTGATCTCAGGGGTATGACCTTGTCTCTTCTCTTCACTTGGCCCTCCTGTCACTTGGAGATGGCCAAGACATGGTTCAGAGAGGGATGTGTGTCCACATTCTGTTATCACAGTTCTGCGGGCGTCAACATAGTCTTGTCCGTGCTCTTTGTCAGTGCACGCGCTGCCCACTATCACCCATCCTAGGTCAAGTCTTTGAGCGTATGGTGCGTTGTGGGGTCCGTTATGCTGTTTATGGACTTTGTGCACCCTTAAGATGTCCCTACCGAGCAGCAGCAAGATCTTGGCGCCTTGCTCTACCGGTGGAATGTAGTCGGCTATTCCTCTGAGGTGCGGGTGATGGCGTGCTACGTCTGGTGTGGGAATCTCGTCCCTGTTTGTGGCCATGTGGTTGCACTCGATGAGTGTGGGGAGAGCTATCTTCACTCTGTTATCCACTGAACGTATGACGTAACCGCTTGCTCTTCTCCCTGTCAACAGTTGACCCTGCACAGGTTCTGAGGGTGTAGGGTAAGGCATTGTCTTGTAAGTTGAATAAGTTGAAGAACTCCGTCTTCGCCAATGATCTGTTGCTTTGGTCGTCGAGGATTGCATACATCCGAATAGCCTTCTCAGGTTGTCCCTGGGGGTGCACTGCAACAAGGCATATTTTGGAGCAGGACATTTTGTCACTTTCTTTTCCGCAAACCTCATTGCGCTGAGACGTGACGGATGTTGGCTCTCCTTCTCCTTCCTCCCCGCCATGCTACGCTACGGAGGATGGCCTCTGCCATCAGCGCCTCTGGATGTAAAGATGTTACGTGCGTGTAACTTTTGCACACTGTACATTTGATTTCTTCTTTACAGTCTCTGGCTAGGGAGTCGTGAGAAACGCAGCACCTGAAGCAAACTCTGAATTCTCCAAGTAACCTCTTGCGTTCCTCAATAGGGACTTCATCTCTGAACCCAAAGCACTGTTTAGTGGGGGTGGCTCTTGTGTTTGGACATTCCCTGTTTGGGGGTCCCTTGGTTCCTCGTCTCTCCTCGTCTCACGCCGTACCGACTGATCCAGGAGTATTATGTGCGTTGGAAGGCACGTCCTCCTGTTGACTAGATGGGTGTTTGAGTGTTAACGTATCTCGCCACTGGTCTCTCATTCCTCAGGCTGCTTGCACTGTGTGTGATTTGCGTACCCAAGATGAAACTGGGATCGTTCCTTGTCCTTGCCGCTTCGCGGATGAAGCTCAAGAAGAATGAGAATGGGGGGAAGGCGACTTGCTTCTCCCTTTTGTATTTGGAGCCTTGTGAAATCCACCTTTCTTGGAGGTTGAAGGGTAGCTTCTTCAGGATGGGTCTCACTCCACGAGCTGAGTCTAGGACGTTGAGACCTGTTAAGCAATGGTCTTTTCTTGCAACCTCCAGCTCTTGCAGCAGGTCTCCGAGCTCTCGTAGCTTCGAGTAGTCTCTAGTTGTGATCTTGGGAAAGCTGTCGATTCTTTTGAAGAGCGAATCCTCGACTGCTTCGGGGCTACCGTAGCACTCTTTTAGCCTTTCCCACACTAGGTCAAGACCTACTTGGGGGTGGTTCGCGTTTGCCATCCGAAGTCTTTTCGCGTGCTCCCTGGATTCGTTTCCCAGCTATTTTAACAGCAGGTTGAGCTCTTCCCTTGCTGAGAAGCCCAAGCTGTTGATTGCGTCCTTGAACGTGAACTTCCACGTCCAGTAGTTCTCAGGGCGGTCGTCAAAGCTGATGAGTCCTGTTTGCACCAGGTCACGCCGGATCATGTACTTGGCTATGTCTGTCAGGCCTGAGGCATCGGCGTTTTGGTCCCGTTCTGAGGTAGTTGCTGGGAGGGTCCGTGCGGTCGCCTCTTCCTTGGTGTGAACGCGTGATGACTGCTGCTCAGTGTGAGGGGCTGTGTTCTCCCGTGTGGGTGTACCTGGATTGCGAGCCTGTTGTGTTGCATCAGTGTGCGTGCTGGCGTGTGGATCACTGTTGCGGCTGTGGCTATCCCAGGCAGCATGTACCACTGTCGGAGCAGCATCTTCATCTCGTGGGGCTAGCAAGTCTTCGGTGTCTGTGGAGTCACTCCCTCCGTATTGAGATGGTGCACTGCTGTTTACACTGAAGAGGCTCCTTACGTAGTCTTCAGTGCGTTGGATTGGATCCTCTGAGGCTATCCGTCTGTACGGTTGCTCCCCGCCGTCCTGTTGCGCGGCTGCTTCTAGGACTTCAGCTTGGGCTATGGCGGCGGCGGCTTCCTTCTCTTGATTAAGTGCCTCTATTTCCGCATCAAATTTGGCTTTCCTACACGTAGTGGCTGCGGCAGTAGCGGTGGCATTAGCGGCGGCTGTCTGCTCCTCCTCTTCTATGCGCGCTCTTCCTGCTCTTACGGCTGCCTCTCTCCGACTATATTCGGCCCTGGCACGTGCTGCCTCTGCGGCGGCTCGCGCTTTGGTAGCATTTGTGCTTGCGCTGGACGCGTTAGATTGCACTGATCTTGCTGACCTTGATGAGTGCCTGGATGTGCTTGAGCGTTGCGATGCGGTCTCCAGGAGGAGCTCTTTTCTCTCGCTTTAGGCGTCTGCGATGGCGGTTCGCACGCGGCTGTCACGTGACAAGTCAATATTGTGCTGTAAGTCCCTTTCATGCAGGCTTTCACCGGTATTAGCTCTGGCCAAGTAAGTGACGTATGCCTCAGACTGCCCTTGGTAGCATAAGTGGTCTATCTTTAATTGAGTTATTGCCTTCTCGAGCTGTTGTACAGAATTGCCAGCGCCGTCGACATTGCGTATCCCAAGTGTGGTAGTGTCCCAGGCCAACTCTAATTTAGCGCGGTGTGCTTCAATGTCAGTCTCATATTTTTTGCGGGCCTTCTGTGTCAGTGTGACTGTCCGTTTAGGCCTTGCGTCTGTCTGCGCCTGTTGCAGTTGCGCAGCGGTCTCTGTGTCTGAGTGATCGCTTTCCTGCGTGATGTCTGGTGAGGATCTGAGTTCTGCCATGCTGTAGGTGTGTGTAGGCCTTTTGCCAGTGCGTGTGGCGTGCGGTCTTTTACCTGTGTCAGCGATGGGTGACTGTCTCAGATGATGCCGAGCGGTGTCCTGCAGCGTTCAACGTAAGGGTAGCTGTACTCACAGGTATCCGGTGGCTCTGACCCGTGTCCTGGCCGGTGTCCGGTAGCATGGCCCTTGATGGCGCTAGCCGTGGGGACGTGCGCAGGGGTAGGTGAGATGGTGGCTCCTCACTATGGAGCTGTGCAGAGGGTGAACTCAAACAGAGAAAAGACCATCAAGTTTTGTGTAAGATGCACTGTCTGTCTGCAAAGCTGCTGCCTTGTGTGCAAGGTTGTTTGCTGGCTGTGTGCAGGCTTTTGCTGTAGAAGGTCTGTGCTCTTATTAGCAATGTAAAGCTGCTCACTTGTCTTTGCATAAAGTAGTAGTTGTTTGCTGTATAGAGGCTGGTGGCTCTGTGTAGCAATGTGGAGCAGTATGCTTGTGCAGTGGTGGTGAGAGACGGCTGTTTATTTGCTGTGTAAGCTGCTTGCTTGTTTCTTTAGCATAAAGGCTGTGGGTAGCAGCTCCTCTGTGTGTGTCCCCAAAGCACACGGTCTTCTTTCTACTATTCTGAAGCCAGGGTCACGATTGATGTGTGAATGGCCCCCGATAGCATTAACTCAGCCCCCTTTCCAAATCTCCAAGTCCTATAATATTTCCTTCACTTTATTGGAAAAGGCAGCAGAATACAGGTTCTTGTGAATGGTGTGTAGTAGTGATTTGTAGTTAGAAGCAGGTAGAAAGAAATGGCCTTGCCATAGGAGAGTAACAGAGATGCGTGCTGTACTCACAGTCTGCAGGGTGGAAAAGGAAGTGAGGAACAATGTGGGTAAAAGGAATAGTCTAGGGACAGACTATCTGTGAACAAAACAGGGGGGTAGGGCTCACACTTCTAATTAAATCTACTGTCTCAGGGCGGCCTGTGCATTAGCAAGACTCACTGATTACCATGCACAGAGGCAAGAAATGCAACATTATTCATATCACACAGGCACTGTGTGTGTGTGTGTGTGTGTGTGTGTGTGTGTGTGTGTGTGTATATTTATATATATATTATATATATATATATAATATATCCTCTCTCTCTGCCGTTCCTCGCTCTCTCTCCATCTCCCCTATCTGCGTCTTCTCTACTAACCGGGCTGTGGATTCTTGTTCCATGACAGATATATCTGCAGTCAGAAGGGAATACTTCCTTATTGGGCGCGAGTGCATGGACCGGATAATGAAGGTGATTATGAGCGTAAAAGAGAGATGAAATATTCTATTTGGTCTTAAAATAGACATGGTGTCCCCACCTGACTAGTATGGGAGGGGGGGATGTATGTGGTCCTGGAGTGTGGTGGGCACATTTTGGGGGGCGTATTTGGACCCAAAGGGGATCAACAAGTTCCTTTGGTCCGTGCGATTTCAGTGGATCAATCTCAAAAAGGGCGATTTGCGCTTTTTAAAATTATTATTACCCACACACCCCGCGGGTTCGGCCGCCCGCAGGACGGATATGTATTCTTAAGAGTCCGCCAACGGATCGCTGATTCCGCGGATTGAATTCTACAAATCTGTCCCCGGGTTGTATCCAATGGCGGATTTTGATGAATCCACGCGGATTGAAACTGCCCATATCCGTCCGGGAAAGGGATTTGAGCGGATTCGCCATTTCTCTAGTCCCGGAATCCATAGCAACTGGAGGCGGGTAAGCTGGAACCGCACTGCGCTGTCTAATAGCGACATTTAGGTGAGGTGCCGGTGAGTGCATATAGATAAATGAAGGTCTAACAAGCTTGCGGTAAGTATATTTAAGTAGATAAGCATCTTTTGTTAATAGCGCAAAGATACAGGAACATATTTATTGGCGAATGTAGAGATAATTTGGGCTGGTCTCCGTCTCTCTGCAGAGATGCCCAATTTGACCGATTCGGGGTAAGAGGGGCCTGCCTGCTTATAATGAGCTGTGTGACAATCAGGCGCTTCTGTGTATACAGTATATTATCAGTAATATGGGGTCGTTTTGTTGACAGGAGCGGATGTGAGATGACCCAGTTTCGGCCTCCTTTGTAAGGGCCTTCTCTTACCCGCAGGAAAACGTTAGGTAGCTGGTCTCCTGATCATTACAGCATTGCTATCACAGAGAAGGTGTCTCCTTGCTAAGGATATATGCATGTCTTTATTTATATCCATGTACATAGCGCTTTGCAGCAGTGGTGCATAATAATAGGACAGGAAGGGAGCAGGATCATCAGGAACACCCAGAAAAAAACATAGGGAGCAGGATCATCAGGAACACCCAGAAAAAAACATACAATAACAAATCATAGTGTAGTACTTAAGGACAATTATGTTTTTTTCTGGGTGTTCCTGATGATCCTGCTCCCTTCCTGTCCTGGATTCATACGTTTTGTGAGGGAATCAGTGTATATTCCCTGGAAGGTTGAGAGTTTCTTTCAGTTACACAATATATTATTTAATATTATTTAAATATCACTATCACTGTGTTTTAGCGCCACACTGAATCACTGGGTTTCGCATAATAATAGGAGACATAACGGAAATACGCTCTTCGGACATTAGAAAACCGAGACTCTGCCCACAAGAGCTTGCAATCTAAGTAAGGAGGGTGCTAGTTAATATTATTTATATATATATATATATAGGCTTTCCCTATCAGTAGGTGGCACAGATTTAATTGACGTTGGAGCATAAAACAACTCCATATTCCTGCCTCTTTAGGGCTAAAAGGAAAGAACGCCAGATTTACCATGCTATAACAGGGCTGGGCAACTCCAGTCCTCAAGGGCCACCAACAGGTCAGGTTTTAAGGATATCCCTGCTTCAGCACAGGTGGCTCAATCAGTGTCTCAGTTAATGACTCACCAGCTGTGCTGAAGCAGGGATATCCTTAAAACCTGACCTGTTGGTGGCCCTTGAGGACCGGAGTTGCCCACCCCGGCACTAATGCAAAAACTCCCAGCTTCAGAACAGGTGGCTCAAGCGGTGGCCTTTGGCTGAGCCTCTGATTGAGCCACCTGTGCTGAAGCAGAGAAATCCTTAAAACCCGCCCTGTCGGGAGCCCTTGGGGGACGGAGGGCCCCCCCCCCCCCCCCGTTGTATACATGTATAAGCAGAGTAGGTCTCTTCTCTTTTCCAGTTGGCTTCCATATCCAGGACAGGCTCAGACTCGCATATCATTTACTTGCCATATAAGAAGTTATTCAAGCAGTTGTCCTCATCCATACGTCCTCCTAAAGATGACCACTTTATACCGTCTCTATACACTACAGACTTCTTACTCCTCCTTCAGCAGTGGCAAGGTCACCTCTCCGACTCCGTCTGTTGTCATATAACGGGTCCTTCAATACACCGTACGACTGATCCTTTCCCTGAGATACATTGTAACAATGTGGCTAGTCTATTGTAAATACACTGCTCTTATTAGAATTGATCTTGTACTCGAGCTGATGTGACTGTCCCTATTATACATCATTATACAAACATCTCCATGTGTGAGCTTCTGCACGTGCTACAACCCTCCTTTCACCTTTGCTTTATTGCAGAGTTGCTTCCATTCTGTATAATGGCTCAAAACATAAAAGGATTAATTTATTATTAATATTTCACAAGGGCACTGCTACGCGCGCTGTGAGCGCCTCATTCATTGCTAAATTGGTGGAGTTAAATCTCAATGCTTTGATATATTTTCATTTTCTTCACATCCTATATAATGACACAATAAATGCTAAAGTAGATATATATTTTTTCTATTATGACTATATCAGCGGCATTAATTCTCCTACTAATAAAATTACCTCATTTCTGAATATATCTTGGAACAATTAAGGCCATGCATTCTCCCTAATTAAATGCTCTCCCCTAGTAAGTATGCAATAACCTGTTTCTAATATTGCTCCAATATTCTCTTTCCAGCTTGCTGTTTTTCAACAGAAACAAAATACACGATATTTTTTATCAAACTGTGGCTATACTGTCATGTAAATAGTTATATATTTTTCTCTGTTTTTGGTCACTTTTTGGGTTAGTTTGTCTCTGTGGATATAAATGGTCTCGTCCTAGGGACGCGGTGAGCACATTATACTGCTATGACATCACTATGCCGCTATGACATCACTACACGTGAACTTTGGCACGTCGTGCGGGTTGGTCTCTCAATGGTCTGCTTAGACTTTCACTGATAGATGTCTGCGATCTTCCTTCTTTCTTCTCTGCTCTTCTTTATCATTCTCTCTCCACATCGGTATCCATCTCTTCTCTCACATCTTATCTCTTTTATTCCTCCCTCACCCTCCCTCTCTTAGTCACTGCATGTCTCTCAATATTTCCCTATCTGCCTGTGTATTTTCACCTCTCTCCCACTCTCTCTCTCCACCCCTTCTCTCTCCCTCCACCCCACCTCTCTCTCTCCCACACTCTCTCTCTTTGTTTTTCACTCTGTCTCTTTTCTCCTCTCCCTCCTACTATCTCTCCCTCTCGCCATCTCATGCTCTTTCTCTCGCTATTTCATGCTCTCGCTCTCCTCTCTCTCTCTCTCCCCCCTCCCTCTCACTCTCCCCTCTCTCTCTCCCCCGCTCCCTCTCCCCCCCCCCCACTCACTCCCACTCTCCCTCTCTTTGTTTTTCACTCTGTCTCTTTTCTCCTCTCCATCTCGCCATCTCATGCTCTCTCTCCCCTTTACAGCCTCCCATATCTGACACACATGCACATCCCATCAGCGTGGATTTATTTATTTGTGCTTTTTCCGCTCCACCGCCCAGGTAGTGAGAAATACACAACCTCCTGGGAACGTTTGTCACAGTAACACTCCCCTCTTGTCACAGTGATCATTTTTGGGGCACTGCAGCATGACCTTGGGCATGAGGTCAGTCACAAACCCAACACCCCAAAGTGTAGGAGACATCTGTTCAGCTATAATACCCTGACTCCGAGTGCTTGTGTACACAGTGTTACTGCCACTGATCCCTGACTCGTGTGACATCAGCTGCTTCTGAACATGCTCCGTGTTTTGATGTCTTGACTGGGCCAATTATTTAGGAAATTGCCCTGCCTAGGGGTCCGTGTCTCCGAGCAATAGAACGACGTGAAATGATGACCTATCGGGATTAGCTTGCCTCGCTCGCTGTCAGGCTGATTGCTGTTTACTTAAGAAAGTCAATAACCGCTTTTGTTTTTCTGCTGTGCGAGTGCGTGGCGCGCAGAAAATAGATAGGACATTGCAAGTTTGGGTTGAAATATGGGAATTTTGGGAGGCGTTTGGCCTTGCTGACCCAAGTGGAATTCAAGGCCTCCAAAGACAAGTACTGGAGAAGGAGGAGGGCTGGGGGGCGGGGAAAAGCATAGGCGATGGGGTGGAATTTGTAGGAGAAGGAGTGAGATACTTTAATGTCATACTCCCTAAGATATACCACGTGTGGCAAACTGAACCAGTTCTTTAAAAATAGATGCAAATTGCGTTGTTATTGTGACTGTCACTTGTATGTATGTATGTATAATCTTTATTTATATAGCGCCATTAATGTACATAGCGCATCACAGCAGTCATATACGCGACAATCATATAAACAACAAATAATACAAATAACGCATAATGGGAATAAGCGCTTCAGACTTAAAAGTAACGTTAGGAAAAGGAGTCCCTGCTCTGAAGAGCTTACAATCTAATTGGTAAGTGGGAAGAATGTACAGAGACAGTAGGAGGGTGTTCTAGTAAGTGCGTCTGCAGGGGGCAAAGGTTTAAGTATCATGTGTGTAGTATCAGCCGTGGTGCTACTCATATGCTTCGTTACAGAGGTGGGATTTAAGAAAGGTCCTAAAGGAGGATAGAGTGGGCGCTAGTCGGATATTGAGGGGAGGGCATTCCAGAGGTGTGGGGCAGTCAGTGAGAAAGGTTTAAGGCGGGAGAGGGCTTTAGATACAAAGGGGGTAGATAGAAGACATCCTTGAGGAGAAAGCAAGGGTCGGGATGGTGCATAACGAGAAATTAGGGCTGAGATGTAAGGAGGGGCAGAAGAGTGTAAAGCTTTAAAAGTGAGGATGAGAATTGAGTGTGAGATGCGGGATTTGATAGGAAGCCAGGAGATGGATTTCAGCAGGGGAGACGCTGAGGCAGATTTAGGAGAGCATAACATGATTCTAGCAGCAGCAGCATTTAGGATAGATTGTAGTGGAGACAGGTGAGAGGCAGGAAGGACGGACAGCAGGAGGTTACAGTAGTTGAGACGGGAGAGATTGAGGGTTTTGCATCAATGTTTCCAGGTGCTATGCTGTCATTCTGCTCCACTTTTCCCAGTGAGTGTTTTGGGGAGTGGTTATATGAGGAGTTAGAGGAAGAGAGCGTCAGAACCATATTATAATGAGATGGATCGGAATGATCGCCCCTAGAACAAGGGCCGTTTTCCTTTCATTAGAGTCAAATCCATTTGCCAGGTCTGAGGTGATGTACAGTTCTAATCTAAGTGTAAGAAACAAGAGTAACATAGAAACGCTGAATATAACTGCATAGGAACCATTTGGCCCACCTAGTCTAAACATTTGCCTATCCAACCCTGTGTATAATGGGCACAGTGATCTAAACACAGCACTTTTGGTTCACCAGCTGCAATTTTGGATGACCCAATGGAGTGCAGCAGAGGAGAGCGGCTGTCCATAACGCTGGCCAAGGACCGGATAAACCGGACCCCCGAACGGCAAGGGAAAGCCAGGCTGGAGGTGGACATCTTTGAACTTCTGAGAGACAGCGAGTATGAGACAGCAGAGACCAGTACGTACTATCTCTGTGTCACTCTATGTTGCAAACCTACCACAAACCTCCACATTGTCTAGATGGTTCTGGAATTCCAGGAACATAGAGCGTTTGGGAATCGCTTGACAGGTGTACACAGGACAGAGACTTCCTGTGTTTTATGGGGATAGGTGGGGCAGGTGCCTGCATGTTTGTCATGTTGGGTGAGTTATGTAGGGGCGGTTACATATCAAATATGATTAGGTCATTGCTGAATACTGTCCATGTTTCAGAGAAACTTCACAACACTGATACTCCATAAGACACCTAGTGGTTCCAGAAGATACCTTCCAGCCCATTAACTTGCAGGTTATAAAGTAGCTCCGCGTAGTAAACATGAGCCTTCATTTCTCTCTTTAAAGCAGTGATTCCTAATCTTTTCCCACTGAACCCCCCCAAAAGTACCAGCTTTTCCTTTGTAACCCTTATTCATCATTCTGCATGTGGTGCCAAAAGCAAGATGAAGTTTGGGAGTTGAGCCCCGGAATAAAACCCGATTGAAATGAATAAGGATTTCTCTTGAGTTGGGTTATTGATGTAGGGAACCTGTTTCTTTCTGTTTGTCGAACTTTCTTCCTCCTCTCTGTGCCCTTTTATCACTCTCTGCCCTCCTTTGTCTTTGCCACATCCTGTATCGCACAATGTATATTGTCCTTTTTATCACTCTGAGCCTACTTTTAAGTCTCATTAGCCTCCATAATGGGTCCAATCCCATGTGTTAGGAAGCCCTGCTGTAAAGTGTGATTATGTTGGGTGGCAGTCAGGAAGAGTTGGAAGGTGACCAGGTTGAGCTTGTGATGAACCACCCAATAATGTCTGTTCTTTGTCTCCTCGCTGTAGTGTGCCAGATTCTCCCCAAGGGTGTGCTGGGTGTTCTGGGCCCATCCTACAGCCCATCATCTAGTTCCATCATCAGCAACATCTGTGGGGAGAAGGAGGTCAGCCCACCCTTGTCTGGCGTGCCATGCGGTTCCTGCTCTATACATCTCTTCCCCGCGTTGTTCAGCTTCTTCCACGCACTGCATTCTTTGTAATACACAGCTCTCTTGTTCTATACATTGCCTTCCCTTGTATCATACATTAATCTCATTATTGTATATATATTGCTTTGCCTCATTCATTCTTTGTATGGCTCACTTCTTCTACATGCGGATACTGTTTTCCATAGTTCATAATGCTCTCTTCTGCACACTACCATCCTTCTGTACGTTTCCCTCTTTCTCCTGCACGCTACCCTTTGTCTTCTAGTGTTACCCTCATTCCCTCTCTCTCCCTCATTCTCTTACTCCCAACCCTTTCTCCTTCATATCCTCATCCCCTCTTCCTCCCTCACCCCTCCCTCCCTTCTTTTTCCACTCACACTCTTTTTCTCTCACCCTCACTCTTTCACTTCCTCACCCCCTCTCTTACTTCCTCACCCCCTTCTTCCCCTATTTCCATCCTTCTCTTCCTCAACCCATTACTTCCCTACTCTGTATTACTCCCGCTCTCGCTCCTGGTTACCCTTTGCTTCTTCTCTCACTCCCTCCCTCTCCCTACTTCACTCTGTTCTTCTCTCCCTCACTCCCTCTCTCCTCCTCCCTCTCCCTCTCTCTCGGTTCAGGTCCCGCACATAAAAGTCGCCCCTGAGGAGTTTCTCAAGTACCAGTTTCAGAGATTCACGACCCTGAACCTTCATCCCAGCAACACGGACATCAGTGTAGCCGTAGCTTCTCTTCTTCACTTCTTCAACAGCACTACGGCCTGTCTCATCTGTGCCAAGGCAGAGTGTAAGTGGTACCCAGTGGGGTATGTCCTATAATAATCTAACTGCCACCCACACGCACTGCATTATCTGCTGGCACAGAGAGTATTAACTCACCTTGCGAGCTGTATAGGAACAGGCTAAAGAACAGGGAAACGGGGGAGAAATAACCTTTAGAAACCTATACCAAGGATCATGGGGGAACTTTGGGAACACAGATCATATGTGTAGTTATGGGAGAAGGAAGAGGAAAACATCAGGCAAATTTTAAGGGGACTAGAGAAAAGATACAAAAGTACTAATTGGGTCAGAAGGAGAAACATTCCAGGCTTGTTATATGGACAGTAAAAGGATGTTTATCAGGTTTATTATAGGGCTATGGGGGGGAAGATTTGTGGATTTAAGAGGGGCTGTAGGGGCAATCGGGAAGATGTGTGATATCAGATAATAGAAGAGTAATGGGGGCAGTAGTATAAATAAAAAGATATTCGGGTAAGCGAGGCTGGTTGATATTAGAGAGACAAAAGGAAAGCTTTGTAGGCGTTGAAGAGAACGCAACGCTTTGATCCTGTTAAATGCCAAGAAAGTGAAAGGTTAGAAGAAAGATCAGGGAGCGGAGAAGGAGCTGTTCCGTCTCTTGCATTATCCACGCAGGATAATTAAACACACAGAAACATTGTAGTCGGGTTTATTAGTTGAAAGTGAAGACTCGGCCGTCAAAGATGAATGAAGTTATGGAGACGCAATCATTTTAATGTCACACCGTTAAAATCAGACACAAACCTCCAGCCTGTCCCGGGGCAGAGTGCGGCGCGGGAATAACACTCTCTCTGCCAGGGCTTGTTTATGGAAACTAATTCAATGGCCAAATTAATTGCAAAGAGTTTATGAGGGCTATTCATTAACGTGCAATAGTGCCGATCGGGTAACTCCCATTCACGTTAATAAGGGATCCAGCCTTTTCACACTTTATTGAATAACTCCCTCGGTATCGAGGTAACAGCAGTACAGTCGTTTTTCTTGATATAGAATTTTGCAGGCACAATGAGTTGCTGTCCAGAAGAGCTTAAAATCTAACAGGGACTTGCCCAATGTCACAAACTGGGTTCTCCCACTTCAAAGGCAGGCACATTAGCACGGCGCTCCTCCTTCAATACCAATGGTATTATTTTCTGCGATACCCCCGTTTTTGCCCAGAATGATACCACTTTTGCTTTCATACAGACCCCCTGGAAGTTTGTTTGGTGGAGCTGCCCCTTTCCAGACGCCAAGTACATTGCTGCTACGTACAGATGCAGCCACCAGTATCCAATGACTTGCCTGGGAAAATACTGTGGCTGTCTCACAGTAACGCTGCAACATTTCTGTGAGATTCTGCTGCCAGACTAATGGCCCATTGGATTAACAGTGAGGGGTCCCTGCAGTCCCATTCAGTTTCCGGGACCTCCGCTGTGTTAATCCGATGGGCCATTAGTCTGGCTGCAGAAATCTCACTGAAATGTTGCAGTTTACTGGGAGATTGCCTCCGATTTTCCAAGGCAAGTGATCGGATACTGGTGGCTGCACCTGTAGGTTACGGTATGCTGCTTTTGTGCTAATAGAGATTGCACCTGTCATTCCCTTCCAGGCCTCCTGAACCTGGAAAAGTTGCTGCGGCAGTTTCTAATCTCGAAGGACTGTCTCTCCGTGCGCATGCTCGATGACAGCTGGGACCCAACCCCGCTCCTGAAAGAAATCCGAGACGACAAGACCAGCACCATCATTGTCCATGCCAACGCCTCCATGTCTCACACCATCCTGATGAAGGTACAGAAGGCTTAATGGCGGTGATACATTGAAACGGCCAGTCCCACATAGGACCAAAGTGACCTACTGACCATATATTTAATAGGTTAAATCAGGAGTTCTAAACTTCAGACCTCAAAACCCCCAACAATTCATGTTTAGAGGATATCCCAGCCTCAGCACACGTGGCTTAATCAGTGGCTCAGTTGAAGTGAATGCTGTCAAAGACTGAGCCACCTGTGTTGAAGCAGGGATATCCTCAAAACTTAACCTGTTGAGGGGGGGGGGAGGGGGCTTGAGGACTGGAGTTAAGAACCAGTGGGTTAAAGGGTCAGCCCCTTGTAGGACCAAAGTGACTCAATGACAGGGACATGTTTAATGGCTGAAAGATCTGTCCCACGTAGGACCAAGGGGACCTTATGCTAGTGATGTGTTTAATGGGTTAAAGGGTCAATCGCACATAGGACCAAACTGACCTAATGACAGTGACATGTTTAACGCTTTGAAACACAGTGATTGACCATTTAAATCTAACACGTATAATTGTTGTGAATCCTTTTTTTATATCCCGGCCATGTCACTTTGTTTGAATATACAAAAGAAACTGTGAATGAGGGCACTTGAGTGTCCATCTTGTTTTATCCCACCTCCAATGGTAAGGTAAAATGATGTAGCCAGGCCCCCTCCACGTCGGAGGACCAGATAGCAACCGACATGCGATAAGATCAGTGATATCCAACCTAACCTTCATGTTACAACGTTTCCAAACACTGTCAGGATACACTGACAAAATAAGTTATAGATTCCTACAGATATCTGACATTTTGGGGGTTTTTTTATCGTTAGGGATAACAGACATTAGATATTTTATTCTTTTCCTCCCTCGTATCTGACATTTTTAAAGGTGACGATCAACTAGTTTCAAGAGACATCATTGTGATGAATCAGTCTGGTCCAGTGATGGTTCTACCCAAGCTCCCAACACCCCAGACATGATGAGGGGACCCTGTCAAAAGAAATAAATACACATCTCCGTGTCCCACGTAGCCACGGGAACTCTGCAAGCTCCAGTACTATAGAGAAATGATAGGGCCCTGGCAGAGCATGGGTTACAGAAGCTAGCCCAGGTGTGCAGCAAGTCCGCTATATAGGCTCTCAGAGAGAAGTATGGCTTTGAGGGTCCTTTGTGTTTGATGTGCAGCCTCGCTCTCTCTTTGATCTGTAGCGATGGGCCACTCACAGGGGGATAGATTTCATTTTTAACCTTTGGCTGTTGAAGCTTTCCTGGAATTCCCAGAAGTATCGGCAGGAAATCTGACTTTCTATCCTCTGAGGTTAACAGGGACTTCAGTCTGAGCTGCACCCCCCCCCCCCTTCCTACAGCCTGTTACCATAGAAACTGCCGCTGCTATAAGACCAACGCTGTCTTATTGTCACTATTCCATTCCCTCTTGACTTCTTGTTGCGTCAGAACCATGAGATTGTTAGCTCTTCGGGGCAGTATTTGATTGGGATTGGTTCACTCCGTGTGTGTATCTTTATGCATTCTCTATGATCATCGTAGTCAGGGGGGCTCAGCTCCCTTCCTCAAGACCCCCCCAACAGGTCAGGTTTTCACGATATCCCTACTTCAGCACAGGTGGCTCAGACTGAGCCACCTGTGCTGAGCTGGTATATCCTTAACGCCTGA
Organism: Ascaphus truei; assembly: GCA_036426205.1. NCBI lineage: Eukaryota > Metazoa > Chordata > Amphibia > Anura > Ascaphidae > Ascaphus > Ascaphus truei. Next base: position 144,138 of record WSYH01000362.1, read on the forward strand.
CCTGTTGGTAACTCTTGAGGACGGGGGTTGAGCCCCCTTGATCCTAGTGACACATGATAATGGCTCTCTCAATGCCTGAATGAGTTCGGTGGCTCGTGTATGTCATTGTCCTTAAATTAAATAAACCCCGTTTGTATTTTAGTGTCCGCTCCCCATGTCACGTTGGGCAAGTCACCTGATCTGGTGGCACCCGGAGTTAGATTGTAAACTCTTGGGGCAACGGACTGCATCAGAAACACGTTATTATTGTGATTAATGCTGTCTTGTTGCGATAAACACTAACACTATGGTGTTAAATTTAAAAAAATTACATATATATATTTGTGTAGAAAGACAAATTGATGAGCGCACACTGCTATTTGCATATATATTAATAAAAAAATCAGACAATATATGACCATTAAAATACATGAAAAACATGATTGAAATATACCAATAAAAAATGGAAGTTGGTGGATGCTGTATCCTTAGTGGAATGGAGGAATAAACCATGAGGGTTAATTAAGTCTCTGATTCTGTGTGGGTGTCTTATAATGTCCTCCTAGGAAGATGGGTTTACATGATAGGTAGCTCCGATTTATAGATGCCCATACACATACAGTTCCAGTAATAGATAGTATGTAACTAACTCCTGACAGTTTTAGCCTTGATGTATGCTGATTCGGGAGCAACGCTCAGTTGCGCGCCCGTCACCTAGGAGCCTCGTGTCCTGGATTGATGGAAGCAGTCTGTTTTAGGCATTGGGGATACAGAGTACCTGATCAGTCAGTTGTGAAGAGTCAGAACCTGCGTCCTTCAGCCGGGACAATCCCGTAAGGCTCCGTAGGCAGGGGTAGCTGCAACACTCTGACTAACAACCCGATTTGACCCACTCCTCCAAAGGGAATTCATCAACAAGAACGAGTCACGTGGGGGACCATAGCCCGGATGTAGGGCACTGCCACACTAGTACTTCACACCGAGACCGGATTTACAACAGCACACAGCCTCTCTGTATTATGATGCTTCACCCTCAGGGAATCCTCTGCAGCTGATCCTCCAACGTAATGACACACCCTATACGTTTCGTTGGCTAATACGCCAACTTCAGGATTCCCTTTTTAGGGTAAATCAAACGTTGAGTGATATTATTGGCCACAAAAACGACTAAAACATTGGGGCTACTGTCCCTTTAAGGCAAAATATAAATCAGAAAATAAATACCTATTCCCGTTAGGGGAAATAACTACACTTTGCTGCAGCTCTTTCTAATGATAGCTGGCCAACTAATCTGGTTACCGACTCCAAAACATATAAACAATATTAGCAAGACAGGGAACAATATTGAAAGTCTTATCTGACATTGATGCTGGTCCGGCGTCTCCGATTTCTCCAGCTGCAGGCTTTGAGGTCCTGCTGCTCCCAGGAAGTGTTTTACCCTTATTTGTGAGCAGGCTTCTCTGGTGTGTGAGGCATTGGGTTCCTCATGGTTGCCAGGCAAAATCCTCCGGTCAACCAGCCTGGATCCCTGCGGGCGGGAGCTCTGTCTGTGATCTTCCTAACAGACTCCAAACATGGACAGAGACAGGTTCTCATTTTTAGCCTTCTATACCTGTTCAATCAGGAGTTTAGTTACCTTCACCTCCCAGTTCAGGTAGGAACCCCGACCCCAGTGCAGTTCCCAGCCCTGTAAAGGGAGTTTAACCCTTGGACTCCCTTACACTCCCTCTCCCACTTTGAAAGAATGTGTCTAGGCCCAGGTAACACCAAAGGCAGAATCTCAAGCCTCTGTGATCCATTTACCAGCACACCCACGATTAAACCCCCAAGCTTTATTAAAGAATGGGAGAGAGATCTGGGTGAGCCACTAGAGAAAGAAGATTGGGAAAACATATTCGATGCGGTGCAAAGAGCTCAATTTGCACCACCATTAAGGAGAATGACTACAAAGTCCTATACAGAAGGCACTGCTCCCCCGTTAGACTATCTAAGATGTCTCCAGGCATAACTCCACTATGTCCCAAACAATGTGGTAACCGAGGTTCTTACCTTCACATGTGGTGGCAGAGTCCAAGTCCAGAGGATTTGGAAGGTGACCCATACATGGCTTCAGGGGGTGCTGTCCCAGAATTTTAGCCTAGACGCATGGCTATTTTTGTTGAATGGACCTTCAAATGTACTTGGCAGAAATGATAACAAACTTGTATCCCAAATAGCCACGGCTGGCGGGTGCGTAATCGCATATCATTGGCTGAAACAAACCCTTCCAACTATTCCTCAAATCAAAGCTAACATTGGGTTCACTTGCCAAATGAGCAGTTAATGACAACTCTTACAAACACACTGTGATCTGGCAGTCGCGGCTTGACTTCTGCAGAAGATCGGGGAACACACCCATTAACATGTTAATCACATCTCCAAACGGCTACTATGTATAGTCTGTGTATTTTCTTGTAACTGGGACATCCTTACCTCAGTATTTTATGACTACACTGTATAACCATAACTTGATAACCAAAGATATTGTCTGCAGCATTCTGTACCCACCCCCTCCCCACTAACCCTCCTCCCCACTAACCCTCCTCACTAACCCTCCTCCCCACTTCAATTTTTTGTACCCCTGTACCTTGACAAACCAATACAAATTGAGTTTAAAAAAAAAAAAGTTATGGTGGGTAAAAAAAAAAGTGACAGATCCCCTCCACCATACAGTGTACAGTAGATAAAAAGGTGACACTGAGTGCTCATTTGCATATCATTACCCAGAATCCCTGGCTGCAGTGGAAGCGCTGTACGCTGAGAGATAATGGGGAATGGCAGGGTGCAGACCTGTCTGAGATGTGTGAATGTGCTCACATGTGGGATTCTTATTTACTGTAAAATATCCAGAAAGGTGTTAAAGATGTTTTATTTGTATGCGTCGTCCTAATGGCCCTTTCTGTAACTTTATATAGTGATTATATTCTGTATCATCCAATGGCTGTGATTTGGGGGGGGGGGGGGGTGGAGGTATTTCCAGCTGTTCCTCAGTCGCCGGTCTGTTGTTGGGTCAAACAATACTTAATTCTTTCCTCATTTGCTACAATTGCTGCTATAGACCGTCTATCTAACATATGAAATGACTAAAAGCTGGGAACCATAGTGTGTGTGTGTGTGTGTGTGTATGTGTGTGTATATATATATATACAAGCTGAGAGACCCGGCGTTGCCCGGGATGTAATTTTGGGGGGGACTGAATGGGTGGGTGAGTGGGAAACTGAATGGGTGGGTGAGTGGGAGACTGAGTGGGAGACTGAGTGGGAGACTTCTTGTTGCGTCAGAACCATGAGATTGTTAGCTCTTCGGGGCACTGGGACTGATTGAGCCGCCTGTGCTGAAGCTGGGACTGATTGAGCCGCCTGTGCTGACACTGGGACTGATTGAGCCGCCTGTGCTGAAGCTGGGACTGATTGATCCACCTGTGCTGAAGCTGGGACTGATTAAGCTTCCTGTGCTGAAGCTGTGATATTCTGATAACCTGACCTGTTGGTGGCCCCTGAGGACTGGCGTTGGCCGCCCCTGATACAGAATAAGAGCCACTGACCTGTGTGTTAGAGATGCACAGCCGGCTGCCGCGGCCCGTGGCGCGCGTTCCTAGGGAATATGGCGGGTATCTCCGTGCTTCTTTCCCCCCGTCGGTAATGCCACAGACTTGTTATTTCCTGAACTGACAGATGTCGCCTTTGCTCCGGCTGTGCCGCCGTGGCGGGCGCTGCTCCTCGCAGCTATAAACCACCTGCCAGAGAGCCACGATCTTATGGGGGTCCCTCACGGGGAGGAGATAGTCATTACGCCATCTCTAATGGCTATCGCCATTTAGTGAGCGACCCCCTGTAACTTTATAACATGGCAGGTACTGATATCAGGTCCTTAACCCCTTCACTGCCAGAGGGGACTGCAGGGCGCTTGCACATGTGCTATAATTGGAGTCACATGGGTCGCAGCGTATCTCTTTCTGTTCAGAAAGGTTTATACCGTACTTAACCCCTTCCCACCCACAAAGGAAGAGGCTTTTCTTTTTTTTTTTACATTGTATTTAAAAAGGTGGAACTGAACATTAATAATTACTTTTGCCAGGATTTATAAATTGAATAATAATTTACAAAAATAAATAAAGTTGTGTAATACGGCAGACCCAATGCTACCACCTTACTCTCCGAGATATCCACCCCCCCAGAACCAACGTCAGTACGACTTGCCTGCGCTCCACGAATCCGTGAGACTGGCCACGAATCCTTTGTGGGATTCTAGGCACTCGGGAGGGTAAAGCTAAGCTAGGAATCCTGTAGCACCGGGGCTGTCAACTCCATGTCCTTAAGCCCTCCCAACAGGGCTTTTAGGATATCCGTGCTTCAGCACAGGTGGCTCAATCAGTGGCTCAGTCAAAGACTGAGCCACTGATTGAGCCGCCTGTGCTGAAGCAGGGACTGATTTGAGCCACATGTGCTGAAGCAGAGAATGATTGAGCCACATGTGCTGAAGCAGAGAATGATTGAGCCACCTGTGCTGAAGCAGGGATATCCTGAAAACCTGACCTGTTTAGGGGGTTGCTGAGGACTGGAGTTGCGACCCTCTGCTGTAGGCAGATCTCTCCGGCTCTGCTAACCTTTTATACATCACGTTTTTCCGTTTCCAATAAACTGGAAGACAGCGTGTGTTTGTTTGACATGAAAGTGTAAGTTGAGCTCCTCCATAAATAGAGAATCGATGAGGGGATGTACCTATAACAGTGTGTGTCACAGCGGTGCCAAAGGCATCTAGGGGAAGCAGGATGGCATTGTGGTTAATGTTACAGCCCTGGTTAAGTGATGAGTCAGCTTTTCACAAGCATTGTGCGGCTGTCACATGGAATTACACAGCGATACCTTCAGTGTTCGGGGCTATTTTAGGGGTAAAGGGCTTCCTGCGTCAAAGGCTCTTAAACTGTGTGCTATGAGATACCAGTACTACCCAAATACTACAGAGGGAAGGCCTAAAATCCCCTCGGACATCACTGCTGGGCTCTCGGTTCCTGCTGCTCAGTCCATGCTGAAGAGAGACACAGAATATTACAGCCCGGTCCAGTAATTTTATTGGATGGAGTCTATGGTGGAGATTATAGATGCTTCATGGTCACTCACCTGGAAAGACTACTGACAATTGATAATGGCGATCACAACTTGAATAGATCACTATTATACACACACACACACACACACACACACACGTATGCATGACCCCACTCCAACCGTATGACCATGCATTTATGTTATATAATATATATATCTCTATAATAACTAAAACTATATCTCTAAATATCTCTATATATATATATATATTATATCTCTCCTCTCATTTATATAATCTAGTATATAATATCCATAAATAATATCTACAATATATACAGACATTCATAGACACACATCATGTTCAGGAAATAAGGGACCCCTTTTGTTTTTCATCATATCATATATTTCTCACTCAATCCCCAAATTATACAACACACCTCCCAAATATGCCTGTATACAACACAACTCCCAAAACAGGCCTGTATACAACACACATCCCAAAACACGGCTGTATACAACACATGGCATAGTTGCATATTCAAGTTACTTTTTTTTCCCTCCTGCTAAAGCCCCATCTCAGGGTCCGTACCTCTGTGTTTTTAAATTTCGCAGATTCCTGCAACATGTTCGACCGATTTTGTGTTTGTTTTTTTTAGTGCTGGAAAACTTGGCGAAATATCTCATTAAATGAAAAAATGAAATTGCTAAATATTTTGCTAACACAGTCTTTATAGGACAGTCTAGTCAATAGCTCTCCCTCTCTCCTGTATGTATGTATACAATATATGTAAATATGTGTGTATATATACAGTGTGTGTGTGTGTGTGTGTATATATATATACATACATACATACATACATACATACACATACATACATACACACCATATCTGTAAATAATGTGTCCTAGATCACAAATTCAGGGTAGAAAGCCACCTCTGTCTCCAATTTATCGCTGGCTCATGGGAACCGGTACCTAGTTGATATTTCCAGAATATTGGTGGCTTTATATATTGATGAAACGAGCTGAATAAGATTGGTGGACCTCACACTGAGTCGCTTCATGATGGATCTGAGATCCTTGTCCTATGGGGTCTCTGTGCTGTGTCTGTACAGTTTGTTCTGCCAATCCTGTGCTGTTTGAGTCATCCTGTTAATTAGTGAGGTCTTCTAGTATCTGCTGCTATTAAGTGTGACCGCAAGAGCTGCCGAGCAGTGGTGAATGACCCTTCCATGTCCAAGCAGTGGTGAATGACCCTTCCATGTCCGAGCAGTGGGGAATGACCCTTTCATGTCCGAGCAGTGGTGAATATGACCCTTCCATGTCCGAGCAGTGGGGAATGACCCTTCCATGTCCGAGCAGTGGGGAATGACCCTTCCATGTCTCTCTTGTCTCCGGTGATCATGTAGGAGTTTTCTCTGCAACCCTTCGAGAGCCTTTTGGATGAACGTGTGAACATCTTGGGGTTCTCCCTGTTCAACCAATCACACAGCTACTTCCAAGAATTCGTACAAACGCTTCAGCGGTACTGGGAAGAGAACTGTGACCATGCTCCCTTCACTGGTCCAGCAGTAAGTGGCAACTGCTGTAGATGAGGGTTTAAACTTTAAAGTCATCGCACCAAGTGCAATGGTTTTCAGAACTAACTCACGTGGCTAGAAGGTTAGATTTACCAGCAAGGTAAGAGGTGAGGGGTGGCTAATTTCTGAGGAATTGGATGGACAGGGGCAATTGTTACTGCAGATGGTGCACACTCACTTTCATTCATGTATTGATTCATTATGTTACCTGAGGAAGGCTGATTTATTCCCTAACCTGCTACATTGTTATACATTCATTCACATAATGCAAGCTGACCTTCATTCACCTGGTGGATGCTTATTACTTCTGCATACTCTCATTCACTTGCCTTTTACAGACCCTCGTCCATTCATCCACCCAATGCAAAGTCCTGCCCATTCATTCCCCTGGTGAAATCTCCTGCCCATTCATTCCCCCGGTGAAATCTCCTGCCCATTCATTCCCCCAGTGAAATCTCCTGTCCATTCATTCCCCCAGTGCAATCTCTTTTCCATTCATTTAAAATCTTGTTGCCAATTCTGCAGATGTGCGTAAGTGTTTCACACCTTGTCACCACAGCTCACCTTCGCACCTTCTCACCACAGCTCACCACTCACCTTCTCACCTTCGCACCTTCTCACTCACACTCTCACCTCAACCTGCTCCTCCACCTTCTCACCACAGCTACCTTCTCACTTCGCACCTTCTCCCACAGCCTCACACCTTCGCACCTTCGCACCTTCTCACCACCGCTCACCTTCTCACTTGTCACCCACAGCTCACTTCGCCACTTCTCACCACGCACCCCTTCGCACCTTCTCACCACAAGCTCACCATCTCACCTTCGCACCTTGTCACCACAGCTCACCTTCGCACCTTCTCACCACAGCTCACCTTCTCACCTTCGCACCTTCTCACCTTCTCACCACAGGTCACCTTCTCACCTTCGCACCTTCTCACCTTCTCACACAGCTCCCATCTCAGCTTCACCTTCGCACCTTGTCACCACACTCACCTTCGCATCCACCTTCGTCACCCACTCACCTTCTCACCTTCGCACCTTCTCACACCTTCTTCTCCCACAGGTCACTTCTCACCTTCGCACTTCGTCACGTCTCACCTCTCACCACAGGTCACGCTTCTCACCTTCGCACCTTGTCACCCAGAGCTCACCTTCGCACCTCTCATACAGCTCACCTTTCTCACCTTCGCACCTCGCACCTTGCCACCACAGCTCACCTTCGCACCTTGTCCCACGCTCACCTTCTCACCTCGCACTTGTACACACAGCTCACCTTCGCACCTCGCTACCTTGTCACCAAGCTCACCTTCGCACCTTCCAAGCTCACCTTCTGCACCTTCTCACCTTCGCACCTTCGAACTTTCCTCACCACAGCTCACCTTCTCACCTTCGCACCTTGTCACCACAGCTCACCTCGCACCTGTCACCACAGCTCACCTTCGCACCTTGTGCACACACTCACCTTCACACCTTCTCACCACGCTCACCTTTCACCTTCTCTCCACAGCTCACCTTCGCACCTTCACCACATCTCACCTTCGCACCTTCTCTCCACAGCTCACCTTCGCACCTTCTCACCACAGCTCACCTTCGCACCTGTCACAAAGCTCACCTTCGCACCTTCTCACCACAAGCTCACCTTCGCACCTCTCTCCACAGCTCTCCTTCGTCACCTTCTCACCTTCTCACCTGTAACAAGAGATTAGAACTAGGGAGGTTTTTTTTTTTTTTTAAGAAAGGTTTCCTCCCGACAAAAACAAACGCAGCAAATTGACCAATAAAAAAAGAATCCCCAACTTCCCAAGGTTGCCAACAGCTTGCAGTCCGATGACTGTGCTAATGTTACTTTTAACACGTTTTTTTTGTTACTGTGAGTAATTGGAATTAAGGAGGAAGCAGATGTTTGTAATTAAATGTTTGTGCTGCTGAATACCATTTCCATGTTCCATCTGCGCGTTTGTTGGCCAGGATGTGATTCTGTCTGTGATACGCGTGAACATTCTGGGCACACAGGGACTCTTTCCCAACATTATGTGACAATATTGACAATATGTTGTGTTTAGTACTAGCTGCCGCTTCCTATGATTCATCTGTCTCTGTCTCATCCAAATCCTCTCTCTCTCTGCCTCGTCTCTCCTCCTCTTTCCTTTTTTTTGTTGTGTTTAGAGGCTTTTTTTGTGTATGTGTATTTTTTCAGGTTAGTTTTGTTTTTGTTTTGCCCCCCCAACCCCCCCCCCCCCCCCCCCACCACCGTCCCCCCGCCCCCCCCCCCCCCCCCCTCCCCCCCCCCTCCCCCCCCCCCTCCCCCCCCCCCCCCCCCCCCCCCCCCTCCCCCCCCCCCCCCACCCCCCCATCCCCCCCCCCTCCCCACCGCCCCGCCCCCCCCCCCGGTCCCCCCGCCGCACGCCCCCCCCCCCCCCCCCCCCCCTCCCCCCCCCCCCCCCCCCCCCCACCCCCCCCCCCCCCCCCCCCCCCCCCCCCCCCCCCCCCCCCCCCCCTCCCCCCCCATCCCGCCCCCCCCACCCCTCTCTCTGCTGCTCTCTCTTTATCTTGTACCGAAGATACCAATGAGAAGCTGATAATGCGCAGCTAAGAGTGTGGTAAACTTGTTGTGGCATGAAAATAAAATATAATGCATTATTGCTTGTTTGTTTTCTGATGTGCTTATCATATAAGTATGGGGGGTGGGGGCGTTATCTTGGTGCAGGCTTGTCCCCATTTTCTCCCCCATTTTAACTTTATTCTCAATCATAATTTCTTGTGCGCTTCTCTCCCTTCTCCTCTTCTTTCCTCTCTTGCTGATTCTCTTCTTCATATCTTCTCCTTATCCTTCACGTGCTCCATTTATTCCGCTCATCGTCCCATCTCTCCCTACATCCTTTCTCTCTCACTCCTCCCCGTTCCTCTCTCCTCCTCCTCGACACACCTCGCTCTCCGCATTCGCTGTCTCTCTTCCCGATCTCTCCTCCTCTGACAAAGCCTTCTACCTCCACTCCTTTTCCCTTTGCTCCTCCCCTCTCCTCTCTCTCTCCCTCTCCATCTCCCTTTCTCTCATCCCCTTCACTGACACCTCTACCTTTCTCTCTTCTTCTCTCTCTAACTTCCTCTGATACCTCTCCACATCTCGCCTCCCCTCTATGCTTCCCTTTGCTCATCTCCTTCACTGACACCTCTCTCTCTCTCTCTCGCCTCTCCCTGTCCTCTATCTCTCTCCCTCCTCTGACACCTCTCTCTCACACACTATCATCCTCCTCTGCTCTCTTCGATCTCCTCCCTCCCGGACACCTCTCGCACACAACCCTACATCCTCCCTTTGCTCTCTTCTAGAATCTCGTCCTTCACTACAACCTATTCTCTCGCTCTCGGCCTCCCTGAGCACCTCTCTCACACACACTCTCCCCCTCTTGCTCCTGCCCTCTATCCTCTCTTTTCCCTTTCTTGCACCTTGGCTGGCACGTTTCTCTCACTCCCTCCTCTCCTCTTCTCGTCCCTTCTCTATCCCAGTCTCCTCTGCCTGCTCTTTTTGCGCAGTTTAAAATACACTGTGGTGCGGCATGCAGGAGCTGACCGCAGTCAGGAGAATCGGTGGTAAAAACCGCTGTTCCTGTAGGCTCTGCTTCAGATCTTGGCAGCACGTTACCAGCGCTCATGACTACTTGAGAATGGGTCGAGTAGGGACTGCTCACCTTCGCACCTTCGCACCTTGTCACCACAGCTCACCTTCGCACCTTGTCACCACAGCTCACCTTCGCACCTTCTCACCACAGCTCACCTTCGCACCTTCTCACCACAGCTCACCATCTCACCTTCGCACCTTGTCACCACAGCTCACCTTCGCACCTTCTCACCACAGCTCACCTTCTCACCTTCGCACCTTGTCACCACAGCTCACCTTCGCACCTTGTCACCACAGCTCACCTTCGCACCTTGTCACCACAGCTCACCTTCACACCTTCTCACCACAGCTCACCTTTCACCTTCTCTCCACAGCTCACCTTCGCACCTTCTCACCACAGCTCACCTTCGCACCTTGTCACCACAGCTCACCTTCGCACCTTCTCACCACAGCTCACCTTCGCACCTTCTCTCCACAGCTCTCCTTCGCACCTTCTCACCTTCTCACCTGTAAGCAAGAGATTAGAACATAGGGAGGTTTTTTTTTTTTTTTTTAAGAAAGGTTTCCCTGACAGAAAACAGCAGCAAATTGACCAATAAAAAAAAGAATCCAGCAACTTCCCAAGTGTTGCCACAGCCTTGCAGTCCGATGACTGTGCTAATGTTACTTTAACACGTTTTTTTGTTACTGATTGAGTAATTGGAATTAAGGAGGAAAGCAGATGTTTGTAATTAAATGTTTGTGCTGCTGAATACCATTTCCATTTTCCATCTGCGCAGTTTGTTTGGCCAGGATGTGATTCTGTCTGTGATACAGCGTGAACATTCTGGGCACACAGGGACTCTTTCCCAACATTATGTGACAATATTTGACAATATGTGTGTTTTACTAGCTGCCGCTTCCTATGATTCATCTGTCTCTGTCTATCCAAATCTCTCTCTCTCTCTCTCTCTCTCTCTCTCTCTCTCTTTATCTTGTACAGAAGATTACCATTGAGAAGCTGGATAATGCGCAGCTAAGAGTGTGGAAACTTGTGTGGATGAAAATAAAATATAATGCATTATTGCTTGTGTGTTACTGTGCTTCTCATAATAAGTAATGGGGGGTGGGGGGCGTTATCTTGGTGCAGGCGTGTCCCATTTCTCAATTTTTAACTTTATTCTCAATCTAATTCTTGTTCTCTCCCTTCTCCTCTTCTTTCCTCTCTTGCTGATTCTCTTCATATCTTCTCCATTATCTGCCACTGTGCTCTCATTTATTCCTCTCTCTCCCTATCTCCTCCTCTGACACCTTTCTCTCTCACTCTCTCCTCTCTCTCTCCTCCTCTGACACCTCTCTCTCTCATTCTCTGTCTCTCTCCCTATCTCTCCTCCTCTGACATCTCTTTCTACCTCACACTCCTTCCTCTTGCTCCCTCCCCTCTCCTCTCTCCCCTCTCCCTTTCTCTCACCTTCACTGACACCTCTCTCTTTCTTCTCTCTCTACTCCTCTGATACCTCTCTCACACTCTCCTCCCTCTTGCTCCCTTTCTCTCTCCTTCACTGACACCTCTCTCTCTCTCTCTCTCTCCCTGTCCTCTATCTCTCTCCTCCTCTGACACCTCTCTCTCACACACTATCTCCTCCCTCTTGCTCTCTTTCTATCTCTCTCCTCCTCTGACACCTCTCTCACACACCCTATCCTCCCTCTTGCTCTCTTTCTATATCTCTCCTTCACTGACACCTATCTCTCTCTCTCTCTGTCCTCCTCTGACACCTCTCTCACACACACTCTCCCCCTCTTGCTCTCTGCCCTCTCCTCTCTTTCCCTTTCTTGCACCTTGGCTGGCACTTTTCTCTCACTCTCTCCTCTCTCTCCCTTCTCTATCCCCAGCTCTCCTCTGCCTTGCTCTTTGACGCAGTTTACACGGTGGTGCGGGCAGTGCAGGAGCTGAACCGCAGTCAGGAGATCGGTGTAAAACCGCTGTCCTGTGGCTCTGCTCAGATCTGGCAGCACGGTACCAGCCTCATGAACTACTTGAGAATGGTGAGTAGGGACTGAAGATCGTCCCCCTGGGATGCAGTCAGTAGCCACACATTATCCACGTGGTAGTAGTAGTGGTGCAGTAACCATGCCAATCGTTAATGAGAGCTCACCTGGAGGCCACATCGCCAACAGGTGGGAGGCAGCTGGGAAGTGTCCAAGGCAGGGCAACTAAGAGGGCTTTCATTGGAGAGGAGCACTTTTTTGGCGAATTTGGATCCGCAACGGATCTTCCGGTTCCTTTTGGTCTGAGGATTTCAGCGAATCAATCTCAAAAAGGGCGATGCACATTTTGCAGATTTTATATTATTACCGTTACACTCCGTGGATTCCGCAGCACCCGGGGACGGATTTGTAGAACCCAATCCGCGGATTCCGTGCCCGGATTTGTAGAACCCATTCCGCGGATTCCGTAGCCCGTGGACGGATTAGTAGAACTTTATCCGTGGATTCCGCAGCCCATGAACGGATTTGTAGAACCCAATCCGCGGATTCCGCAGCCCGATTTGTAGAACCCAACCCGTGGATGAATTTGTACAATCCAATCCGTGGATTCCACGGCCGGTGGACGGATTTGTAGAACCCAATCCGAAGGTTCCGCAGTCCGTGGACGGATTTGTAGAATCAAATCCGTGGATTCCGCGGCCCGTGGATGGATTTGTAGAACCCAATCCGTGGATTCCGCAGCCTGTGGACGGATTTGTAGAACCCAATCCGCGGAGTGTGAATATGGGAGTGAGGGGGGAGATGAATATGATAGTGCCCTGGTGGCCAACTCCAGTCCTCAAGGGCCACTAACAGATCATGTTGTCATGATATCTATGCTTCAGCACAGGTGGCTCAATCACTGAGCTACTGATTGAGCCACCTGTGCTGAAGCAGGGATATCCTTAAAACACTGACCTGTTGGTGGTGGCCCTTGACGGCTGGAGCTGGCCACCCCTGTGATAGAGAGGAGGGGGGATATGATATAGAAAGGAGGGGGACAGGGATATGAGAATGGAGTGAGAAGGGGGTGTACGATAGAAAGTGGGAAGGGAACATATATGGGAGGGGCGATGTCACAGGAGACCAATGCTTTTAACACCAAAATACCAGGATCCTTTGATTGAGCAAAGCAAAAGATAAAATAAATTGTAATTTATTTACAGAATGAATATGCACACAATTATTTGCAAAAAAAAACACTTGAAATACACTTACTGGGACGGGGCAAAACGAAATCTTCTATTTCCAAAACAAAATCTTTAGAAACAGAGTCTTTAGGCACAATTTCCCAGGAGCGGGAGTTGTGCGCAAATAAAGCCGAAAACAGTCTTTGGATAGGGGCGCCTCTCGCAACCACTGTTTCTCCTCCGCAGCTGCTTACTTCGTTCTACCGCCGTAGAATTGGTTCTGGATTCCTTCGTTCTTACGAACTCTTGACTTGGGTTACGATGTTGCAAAGTTTAAAATCCAGCATAGATGAATCTGACTCCCGATCGGCTGCAGGGATTCTTATGCAGTAAAAATCCCTATCTGTACCCTCTGCAGCCAATCTCGTTCGTGGGAATAATATCCCTACCTATCCCCAGGCTGCCCCTGCTTGGCAAAACCTGGCAGAGGGCTTCATGTTTTGCTAAGGGCATGTGCGAACCTCGCACCTTTGCCGCTTTGCATACCAGACCAAGCCCCCTTACCTGGTGACATTTTGTCTGAGCTGTCCAGATATCTGGGCCATTTGCTAAGATGGGTGATACTTGAATTACCCCTCCCCACTTCACACTCTTAGTCAGCTAATGCTTTCAACTACTGACTTTTCCAGACATTGGGGAACCAAACCAGCGGGGTCGCTTAGAAGTCCTAGTTACATATGCATTGCTCACCTCGCAGGAATTTCCTGCCAAACATTTCTAAAGTACCGCAATTACAACTTCAGTGTTGCTCTCTGTTCCAGCCGTCTGAATGAAAATCCTCTTACGCCCATAATGTTGGAACCATTAAAATAGGGGGACTTTCATTCATCAATTTTTTATGAAACTGTATAAAAATTGCGTTATAACCTTTTTCATGATTTTACTCTCCCAGCGCTCACAGCAAATCTCAGCGCTCTAGGACTTTCCTAGCAGAAGTTAGCCAAACGCTATGCGCTGTGCTGCGGGCTGCTGGGTTTTAAAACCATTTTTCCTTTGCACGGTTACAGGAAAACACTGCTATTGAAGTATATTTCATAGTAGAAATAACATTATTCTCGCCACCTTATACCAGGTGGGAGACGCACAGACATTTTTATTAAAAGCACAGTGTTACTGCCATTACTGGGTTGAAGAGCTGACAATCACAATTCCCCAACATGACTCAGGGGCACCCAGCCAGGCATAATACCTTTATTTACTGGCCGGGGTACCCCTTCACCATCACAGGCGATATCTCTAGTTGTCTATAATGCCACATGGCAGTCACCACTGCACAGACGAGCCAGTGATACAAGCTGTGCTGTCAGTGGGGTGCTGTAATCTTCTCTCTCTTGCACAGGTAGAGTTGGAAGGTCTCACCGGCCACATCGAATTCAATAGCAAGGGTCAAAGGTCGAACTACGATCTGAAGGTCGTCCAGTATACAAGGGTGGGCTTCCGGCAGGTAAGGGGGGAGGAACCCTGCAAAATTCCCCTTGTCACTTGACATAACATGGAGAGGGGTATCAATTCAAGTGTGAATCTGGACTGGGAATGGACTTGGAGTGTTGTGATGACACATGTAGAGGAGATGGATGGAGATGATGCAGTGATTCAAATGATATAGTTTATTCCTAGTGCAAGAATGTCTGGTTATTCACAGGTGTGAAACTTGTTCTTTGAGTTCCATCAGAAGCTAATTTCTCTACCTCTAAACGCCTCTATAACTGCTCCTATAACCCTTCCCTATAACCCCTCCCCTAACTGCTCCTAAAACTGCTCCCTATAACTCCTCCCCTAACTGCTCCTATAACCGCTCCTTATAACTCCTCCCCCAACTGCACCATAACCGCTCCCTATAACTCCTCCCCTAACTGCTCCATATAACTCCTCCCCTAACTGCTCCATATAACTCCTCCCCTAACTGCTCCTAAAACTGCTCCCTATAACTGCTCCGCTAACTGCTCCTATAACCGCTCCCTATAACTCCTTCCCTAACTGCTCCCTATAACTCCTCCCCTAACTGCTCCTATAACCGCTCCCATAACTCCTCCGCTAACTGCTCCTATAACCGCTCCCTATAACTCCTCCTATAACTCCTCCCCTAACTGCTCCTATAACCGCTCCCTATAACTGCTCCCTATAACTCCTTCCCTAGCTGCTCCTATAACTGCTCCCATTAACTCCTCCCCTCGCTGCTCCTATAACTGCTCCCTATATAACCCTGTTGAAGGTGGTGGGCTTTTTCCTCTGAAACCGGGTGCAGCTTTTTTTTCTTCTGACTTTGATAAACAGATCCCACTGACTCAAGATGAAAATACCCAGATTTGGTTACATTTTGCATCAAATTAACCTTGATATACATTTAAATGAAATGCCGGGGATGCGCACGAGGCCTCAGCAGCCCCCTTACCTGATCTCCGGTGGCTTCTGGCGACGTGTCGTGTAGCACACCGCGGTATTTGAGCGTTCTCACGCTTACGCAGCCTGGTTGTAAAGTTGGAGCTGTAATTTTCAGCTCCTTGTTCTGGGTTTTCTCCGTCACTGAGGAGCTTTTTTCCCCCCATTGGGAATCCTCCCCTAATAAAGTTAGTGAGCTCAAAAGTGGGAGATTTTTGTCTCTTTGGGGTCAGTGGTGGGTGAGAGCGGATAAATATTTCCTGCAGGAGGAAAGCGACAGGGACAGAAGCTATTAACAGCTTAATTCCATAATAGGCATGCAGTATGAAGGCAGGTGCTCAGCCAGGCTTCCATTTATCTATCATGTCTGCAGTAATTCATTCACAAAATGCATGCTGTTTCTCTGCCCATATCATCTGCTCTGTAATAGGGAGCGGTTTTATGGGGCAAGAGCAGGAGTTATAGGGAGCGGTTATATGGGGTAATAGGAGGAGCAATAGGAAGCGGTTATATGGAGTAATAGGAGGAGTTATAGGGAGCGGTTATATGGAGCAAGAGCAGCAGTTATACGGAGTGATTATATGGGGCAAAGGGAGGAGTTACAGGGAATGATTATATGGGGTAATAGGAGTTATAGAGAGGCGTTATATGGGGTGATAGGAGGTGTTATAGGGAGCGGTTATATGGGGTAATAGGAAGAGATAGGGAGTGGTTATATGAAGCAAGAAGAGGAGTTATAGAGAGCATTTATATGGGGTAATAGGAGGAGAGTTACAGGGATCAATTATATAGGTAATACAAGGAGTTATAGGGAGAGGTTATATGGGGTAATAGAAGGAGTTAAAGGGAGTGATTATATGGGGTAATAGGAGTTATAGGGAGCGGTTATATGGGGTAATAGGAGGAGTTATAGGGAATGGTTATATGAAGTTAGAGGGAGCAGTTATATGGAGCAATAGGAAAAGTTATATATGTAATAGGAGGAGTTATAGGGAGCGGTTATATGGAGAAATAGGAGGAGTTATAGGGAATGGTTATATGAAGTTAGAGGGAGCAGTTATATCGATCAATAGGAGGAGTTATATAGGTAATAGGAGGAGTTATAGGGAGCGGTTATATGAAGCAATAGGAGGAGTTATAGGGAACAGTTATAGGGAGCAGTTATGAAATTGGTTTCTTGTAAAGGTAACTTTTCTGGCAGGTTTTAAAAGTGGGATTAGAGGGCGTTGATCAGAGAGTCTGAGGAAGAGAGTTATAGAGGTAAGGATGGTGAGAGAGTGTGTGTGTGTGTATAGATATATTGCTCAACCCCGTTATAGCGCGATCCGCTACAACGCGGATCCGCTTATAATGCGGTCTGAGTGTGGCTCCCGATTTATAAACATATATTTTTTTTAATAACAGCCAATGCTTTATCAAACGTAAAAAAAAGTTTAATTTATATCACAAGCATCAGGGGTACATACAAGACCTCTGATGCTTGTGATATAAATTAAACTTGTTAACTTTTGATACTAACCAGTGAGTGCTGCGGATTCTTTGGATTTTTGTTGCTTGATGGGGATCCTGGCTGCACGGCAAACACCCTGACTATTAAGATAAGATAAGCGATTTGACCTATTTTTGCCTATTTGAGTGCCCTGAACATTCATATATATATATATCAAACACACAGAGTTGGTGCCGCAATCAAAACCATCCCCCATAGATCAAAATAAATCACTAGGCCAGATGTAGGGGTTAAATTTACCCTCTGGCGGTGCTAACAACCCAATATGATATACGAACACAAAAAGAAAAAGAGGGTTTGTTGAAAGCACACAAAAAATATGTAAAAGTACAAAATGGATTTTATTAGCAATACAAAACACAAAAATAATATTAAAATATACCTAAACACATACTAAATGAACACTGCTGAACCAAAGAATACACAATAAAAATGTTGAGACCCAAAATATGTAACATGCAAAATACATAGGTATGATAATGCAAATCCAGGGGAAAATAATTTCCCCTGGAAATGCAATGGAGATCGGCCGATCAGCAACACATGATAGTACAAATGACTGGAAAAAAACAATATCTACACAAACCCAAGTAAACACAGAAAAAAGAGCAACAATGAAAATATAATGAATGAATACCCTAGATGCTGTGTAGCCAGAAGGTGGTGGCTAAACCCTGGCAGTTATAATAAAGAGCCAGAGAAAGACAGAAAATAAATGTCTAAAATATGCAGAGGTGGGGTCCCCTCAAAGACTAAAATGGAAACAATGAGTCAGCAGAGAAAACAAGGGAGAAAAACATGAGAAAATAACTCCCTAATGCCACAGCTGGGTGTAACTGATATAAGCTGTGGCAGACAAAAATGATAGCGTCCCAAAGGCTACCGTGGAGCAAGGAAATGGCCAGATACTTGCTATGACGCTGCACCAGACATCCAGAGGAGAAGGGGAGTCCAAGACAGAGGTAAGTAAGAGGCAATGCAAGCCCCCGGCATCCCGCTCACTGTTAGCATCAGGCAGCAATCATACAGCAGTCACAGAGACCGGACAAAACAGCATCAGCAGTAAAGCTCCAAACAAGGAGATGGTCAGCACGGTGCAGCGGTGGGACACAGGAAAGTGAGTGGTATAGATACTCCAAAATATATATATAGAAAAGAAAGTGCACGGCCCATAGGGAATTACTGTTACACTTTAATTAAAATATGAGGGGAGGGAAGGAAAAAGGCTCAATCACAAACATAGCCTATAAAAGAGCGTATTGTGAACTTTAACAGTTACTGCCAGCTGGAAGGGTCCTCCAAATGAATACTCCAAGTGAATCCTTGCAGTACAGGAGACGAATCAGCCCCAAGATTCACCCTTCCAGCTGCCGGTGAATGCTCATATATATTCACTATATATGAACTATATGTACGTACAGCACCGACAAAGTTTATTGCAGCAAATGCCGCCGGTTCACCGGGATTTACTCCGGCTGGTGCTTAGGAAAGTCAGCACATCAGCCGCATCCAGCCGCGTCCCCTCCGTTCCCCCCCCCCCCTCCAATCCGCGCGCAATTTAAACATCTTCCCGACCCTCTAGCTGCGCCTGCTGTGCCCCTCTGCTTCCCCGCTCCCCCGCTTACCTCACTTCAAACCTTCAGGGGAGTCGGGGAAGCCGGGGAAGCCGGGGAAGCCGGGCGCTCGCTTGACTGTGACGTCACCGACGTCACGCGAACGAGCCGCTTCCCAACGCTTCTCCACGCTGCCGCCACGCATCCTGCCGAGCGGCATTTGCTCGAATAAACTTTGTCGCTACTGTACAGTATATATAATACAATAAGTGCAAACAAAATCATATAATAGGAAAGGAAATCCTTGCCCCAGAGAGCTTACAATCTAAGTGGTATGATGGGAGAGTTACAGAGACAGCAGGTGAGGGAATAAGTGCAGTAGATGGCAGTGCCTGGCCTTGACGGTGGGTACGTGCAGTAGATGGCAGTGCCTGGCCTTGACGGTGGGTACGTGCAGTAGATGGCAGTGCTTGGCCACAACAGTTAGTAGGAGTGACTTTGAGTGTAGAACAGTAGCCACGAGTCCAAGCTAATGAAATGCTTTATTTAAGGGGTGAGTATTAAGGTTTGTTTTAAAGATGGGGGGAGAGGGTGCTGGCATATACCGAGGGTAAGGGAGTTCTCGGCAGTAGAGGTGAAAGGGTTGGAGACGAGACAGTTATGAGCAGAGCGCAGGAGACGAGCAGGGGCATAGCGAGAGATGTAAATATATAAGAAGGGGCAGATGAGAGTAGATAATTGAAGGTATGTAGGAGAACTTTGTAGGTGACCCGGGAATCTGATGGGAAGCCAGGAGTGGCATGTAAGGAGGAGATGAGCAGAGACGGTTTAGGGAGATAATGAATTTATTCTAGCACCAGAATTGCAGATACATTACAAAGGAGAAAGTTGTGAGGCAGGGAGGCCTGTTGGCAGTATGTTACAATAATAAAGACAGGAGAGGGTATATATACATACACGTGTATAGGTGTGTGTTGTGGGTAAATGCTAACTCTCTAGACGTATTAGTGACGGAGCAGGAGAGACTCTGAATTGAGACAGGATCTCGTCTCAGTGGGCAGACGCATTAGAAATTCCTCATTATTGCCGCTGCGGCTGATTTTAATAGAATCGAGCTGCCGCCTGCCAGTTTTACCTGTCAAATTACGACTTGGGCCTGACACGGCGTCATCCCCCCCCAGCCGAAGGGCAATGAGAAGGGAATTCAGGCTCCTTTCACAGGCAAGACTTATTAAATGTTAAAATTACAGATCCAGCCCTCCAGCCCCCCACCGGGTGGAACGGTGCTCTCCGAATCCTCAGTGCTGAAAACGTGACATTTTCATAGTCACATACTTACAATAATAAACTCGGCAGTGATGCAGCTATTCTTCTTTACAACGCGGACATTTGCAGCACTGAATTCTATTATTATTTTTACTGCAGCGGCGTATCTTAGAGTAACAGGGAGTACAAGTACTGTACCATGAGCATTAAAGGGTAATGTTGACTCAGTTTGCTCTTCGGGGAGAAATTGTAGCACGCGGGTATATGGCGTTATAAAGAGCAATAGGAGGAGGTATAGTAAGGGGTTATATAGAGTTATAGGAGGGGCTATAGGGAGCATTTATATGGGGGGATGGGAGGAGTTATATGGGGTAATAGGAGGAGTTATAGGGAGCGGTTATATAGCGCAATAGTAGGAGTTATATAGAGCAATAAGAGTGGCTATAAAGAGTTGTTATATGGAGTAATAGGAGTTATTGGAAGCGGTTATATGGGGTAATAGGAGGAGTTATAGGAAGGAGATATAGGGAGGGGTTATATGGAGTTATAGGAGGAGTTATAGGGAGGGGTTATATGGGGTAATAAAAGGTTATAGGGAACGATTATATGGGGTAATAGGAGATATAGGAAGGGGTCATAAGGAGTTATAGGGAGGGCTTATATGGGGTAATAACAGGTTATAGGGAACTATTATATGGGGTAATAGGAGCAGTTATATGGGTTTATACGTTGGTTACCGTTTATTGTGTGTTATCTGAGTTAGTAAGTGTGTACAGTAAAGCTTAGTAATATACATTGTGTGGTGTGTTACTTAGTACTGTGTATACGGTTCCTGTGAGGTGTTATCCCGCCAACGCTGGGATCCCTCATAAGTGGAGGCGCTGCACGCAAGGAGAAAGAGCTCACAGAGGCGGAGGCTCAGGCCTCCTGTCAGCAGACAGGTACAGCAGCACACGTAGTTGCCCGCATAGTTCCCTTAGGCATAGGGAAAGGGGGCTACATGGGGCAATAGGGGGAGGGATATGGAGTGGTTATATGGGGAGTTAGGAAGGAGGGAAGAGTTTAGTTAAATATTCACGTGAAGGATAATTACATTTGTATAAGGAGGAGGGCGACTTTTCTAGGTAGCGAAGGCGTTAAATCGTTGCACATCGATGTATATGGCAGGAAGGTTAATACTTTGCACGTAGCTACATATATAAGGGGGAGTAAGGGGGCAGAGAGGGAGGCTTGCTGTCTGTCTCCGGTCTGGAACACTTCTACACACAATACAATATCCTTCCTCCGTCAATGCGATTGTTAACTAGGCCGTGATACAGCAGGGTGATAAAATGGAGATGACATCCTGCTCACACCCTCTCCACACGCCTGAGACACGTACCAGCCGCGGTTTATTTCTGGGGCCGCTCCACCGAGAGGCTTCCTTTGAAACCAAATTGATTTTGCAGTTTGCATTGTAATGAGCGCAGGGAGAGAGGAGGGTTATTAGTTTGTGATGGGACTTTTAAACAGGGCGAGTGTGGGATGTGTGTGTTACAGAGTCCCCTGTCCTCGTAGGACACGCAACTTAGAAAGCAACACCTTGGGGCAAAACTAGTGTGACCCCGAATATACTGTGTCATGTATGCAAGTTGCGTTATCAACACCTACCCCACACGCAACAGGTAAAACCGCAGACAAGCAGTGGCTCTGATATAAACAATGCGTGCGGCTGTTATAGGGAGATGTGGACACGTGTTATAGGGAGATGTGAACACGTGTTATAGGGAGATGTGGACACGTGTTATCAGGAGATGTGGACACGTGTTATAGGGAGATGTGGACACGTGTTATAGGTAACTCCTCCCCTAACTGCTCCTATAACTCCTCCCCTAACTGCTCCTATAACTCCTCCCCTAACTCCTCCCCTAACTGCTCCTATAACTCCTCCCCTAACTGCTCCTATAACTCCTCCCCTAACTGCTCCTGTAACTGCTGCCTATAACTCCTCCCCTAACTGCTCCTATAACTCCTCCCCTAACTGCTCCTATAACGCCTCCCCTAACTGCTCCTATAACTCCTCCCCTAACTGCTCCTATAACTGCTCCTATAACTCCTCCCCTACCAGCTCCTATAACCTCTCCCTATAACTCCTCCCCAACTGCTCCTATAACTCCTCCCCTAACTGCTCCTATAACCTCTCCCTATAACTCCTCCCCTAACTGCTCCTATAACCTCTCCCTATTACTCCTCCCCTAACTGCTCCAATAACTCCTCCCTATAATTCCTCCCCTAACTGCTCCTATAACCTCTCCCTATAACACCTCCCCTAACTGCTCCTATAACCTCTCCCTATAACTCCTCCCCTAATATCCAGGGTAAGATCAGGGTGGCATGGTGGGAGAGCTGATATCCAGGGTAAGATCAGGGTGGCATGGTGGGAGAGCTGATATCCAGTGTAAGAATTTTGATGACCTTGTAGCATTGTCAGAGAAGGAGCATTTTCTGCACGTCGGTGTAACATGGCACTGTCGCCATTTACGTGAATCAGAGAGTCACATTCATCGTCTGTCTCTTAGTATCAATGTAACAAGTTACTTTGCTCCTCTTTTTCTCCTGTGTGTAACAGCTTAGGATTTGGGGAGGTGGCGTTAGGGGGGTATTTAGAGGCACACTCATATTGGGATGTGTCAAATTGTGCCTCTGTCCATCATTGTCTGACCCCTTTCTAGGCTGCGCAGAACTCCCCCGGGTTAGCGGTGACATAAACACTTTTCCCCGCATTCATACATCTCCCTTTTTGTCTTTTTGCATATGTAGTGATTTATTGACCACAATAAACAGATCCATAGAAAAGATGCCACCACAAAAAAACATTATTGTACTCCTCCTTCCTCAAAATATTTTGCTCCAAAGTTACACGTTAAAAGCCCTTTCCCTCATAAAAAATGCATGTGGGTGTTTTATCGCTGGAGTTAGATGTCAGTGAATGGTGGGGAATCTTGTATTCCTTGATCAAGGTAACGGGTGCTCATGTATCAGCCTTAGTGCTGGAACTTTAGTGATTGAAAATGCTTTTCTGACATCTGTGCACTTAACCTCGCTCAGTGACCCAGTACTTCTGCAAGACTCTCTGTCTTTGTTACGTGGCAACCCAGCAGGTGAAGTCCCTTCCTTGAATACGGGCTGGGAATAGAAGAGCAGGGATGGAAGGGGAGAGAGTTATGTGATGAGATGTAGACATACAGGGATGAGTTAAGGCTTTCTTTCATTCCTTTGCTGGCTCAGTGGGCTTGCAATGCATAACCACTCCCTATAACTCCTTTCTAATGCCTCTTATTGCCTCATATAACTTCTCACGATTAACTTATTTTATTGCTTCATAAAAACTCTCACTGTAAAACAAATTTTATTGCTCCATATACCTATTCCCTATAACTCCTCCTATTGCTTCATGTAACTCCCTATTACACCATATAACCGCTCCCCATAACTCCTCCTATTGCCCCATATAACCGCTCCCTATAACTCCTCCTATTGCCCCATATAACCGCTCCCTATAACTCCTATTACACCATATAACCGCTCCTTATAACTTCTTCTATTGCTCCATATAACCACCCCATATAATACCTTCTATTGCTCCATATAATCACCCCATATATAATACCTTCTATTGCTCCATATAACCACCCCATAGAATACATTCTATTGCTCCATATAACCACCCTAGTCTTCTGCATGCAGCCCCAGAACAAGACCTCTGCAAAGTTTATAGGATGCTGCCTGTAGAAGTTGCTTGCTTGGGATGGATGGGTCAAGGATGGGGCACCCAGCTATCGCATGTTATATGTATCCAGGACTATTGCCTCTTTTTAGTGATCACTCATCACCTGTTTGTCTTGTCTTGTTTCCCTGAGACATGGGTGTGTAAGGGGTCCTGCTCCCAGTTAGTGGTATGGGGTATTCAGAGGCCGACCTAGCTGTGTGCCTACCTCTTACATATTTACATAGTGACATAGTAGATGAGGTTGAAAAAAGACGTACGTCCATCAAGATCAACCTATGCTTAATTTAGACAATAGATACTTTATCCTATATCTATACTTACTTATTGATCCAGAGGAAGACAAACAAAAACCCCAGTAACATAACATCCAATGATATCTCATAAGGGGAAAAATAAATTCCTTCCCGGCTCCAAGAATTGGCAATCGGATAAATCCCTGTATCAACATCCTTCCCATGTTTTCTTATTTGGTATATCCCTGTATACCTTTCCTTTCTAAAAAGATGTCCGACCTTTTTTTGAACAAATTTATTGTATCTGCCATCACAGTCTCCATGGGTAATGAATTCCACATTTTAACTGCCCTTACTATAAAGAACCCTTTCCTTTGTTGCTGGTGAAATCTCCTTTCCTCAAACCTAAAGGGATGCCCCCGAGTCCTTTGTACTGCCCGTGGGATGAATAGTTCATTTAAAAGCTCCTTGTACTGTCCCCGAATATATTTGTATATAGTTATCATATCCCCTCTTAGGCGTCTCTTTTCTAATGTAAATAAATATAACATAGCTAGCCTCTCCTCATAAGTTAGATTGTCCATCCCCTTTATTAATTTGGTGGCTCTTCTCTGCACTGTCTCTAGTTCCAGAATGTCTTTTCTAAGGAGTGGTGCCCAAAATTGTACTCCATATTCAAGGTGTGGTCTTACTAGTGCTTTGTAAAGGGGCATACTTATGTTTACTTCCCTTCCATCCATTGCCGTTTAATGCAAGATAAGATCTTGTTTGCCTTTGCAGCTACTGCATGACTTCCATAAAGGATTCCCCCAATTTATCCCCATTTAATTTGTAAGTCGCCATTTTATTCTTGCATCCCAAATGCATAACCTTACATTTATCTGTATTAATCCTCATCTGCCATTTACCTGCCCACGTTTGGAGACTCTCCAAGTCCTTCTGGAGAGAAATGACATCCTGCTCTGATTCTATTACCTTACACAATTTCGTATCATCAGCAAAGATGGAGACTTTGCTCTCGATGCCAACCTCAAGGTCATTAATAAACAAGTTAAAAAGCAGCGGTCCCTGTACTGATCCCTGAGGTACTCCACTCACGACTTTAGCTGAACCTGAAAAAGTTCCATTTATGACAACCCTCTGTTGTCTGTCCTTCAACCAGTTTTCAATCCAGGTGCATATATTTTTACTGAGTCCAATTTGCTTTATTTTGTACACCAACCTCTTGTGTGGAACCGTATCAAAAGCCTTTGCAAAATCTAAGTAGACCACATCAACTGCATTACCCTGGTCTAAATTCCTACTTACCTCCTCAAAGAAACAAATAAGGTTAGTTTGGCAAGATCTATCCTTCATAACTCCATGCTGACTATTACTAATAATTTTGTTTTCCATTAGGTATTCCTGAATATTATCCCGTATTAAACCCTCAAGTAGTTTCCCCACTATTGAAGTCAGGCTTACAGGTCTGTAATTCCCTTGTTGTGATCTAGCTCCCTTTTTAAATATAGGCACCACATCTGCTTTAGGCCAATCTTGTGGTACTGAGCCTGTGGAAATGGAATCCTTGAATATTAAATGTAATGGTTTTGCTATTACTGAACTTAACTCCTTGAGAACTCTCCTCGGCTCCCGGTATGGGGTGGGGAAGGAGGTGGAGGCACCCTGCTGGAAAACAGGTATTTGGGTCAAGGGGGAGGGGATCTCCATCCCTTTCCCTCGTTCTGAAGATTGAGTCCACCCATTGTCCTCACTGATACCCCAGACGAAGATTGTCTGGAACTGAGGCCAAGCGGCGTGGGGTCCTAAAATCAACCCTCCAGCTGGGAACCGGAATCCAGATAACAGCTGTCCACAAACTCTGGATAAATGTGGGTTGATTACCCAGACAATGTTGAGGCTAAGGATCTTTTGGATACTATGGGATCCATGGGATTGAGTACAATTTATGCATGGCCCGACACATGAGCACGGTCATACACACGACTTGATCTCCATGGAGGAGGTATCAGTTGGGGTGGTAAAGTTTTGCCCCCCCTTATGGACAGATCATAGAGTGATCCAGGCTCAGATTGGAGGTGCCCCATCGGCTTTTAAACTGAGTGGTGGGCCCATCTGTCCTCATTTGTGCCGGATGACAACATATCTGTCTGCATCGAGATGTACAACTTGGCTGTCCATGCAGCCATGGACAAAGTTCCTCTTGACCTCCGGGAACTGCAGCAGGCTCTGCGCAGGAAAGAGCCCCGGTGGTTGAGAACTCACCTAGATGCTGACCGGACAGCCTTGAAGGTATGTCCATGGGGGTATAAGTGTGCAGTCTTCAGGGCTAAGAAAATCCTACATCGGCCTGAGGATCGGCTTAGCGAGGAATCATCCAAAGGAACTCTTCAGGATGGTGAGCAGCCTGGTTTAGCCAGACTACTCCTCGATCGTGGTTTATCCAACTGAGGAGCGATCTTGTGAATTAATCGATTCTTTGATGATAAGTTCACATGCATCCATGCCGCCATTCATCCCCCAATGGAACCCGTGGTCTGCCTCACCCCACAGCAAAGCTGGTCTTGGAAGAGTTCAGCATCATCTCAATCCTGGGTTTCCTCTCAATCACAGTTGGAATGAACTAGACCACTTGTGACCTGGATCCCTATCAATCATGGCTCTTGAAAGAGACCATTGATGCAGTGGCTCCGTGGTTGGTGGTGATCATCACTAGATCCCTCGCTGTTTGGCAGGTGTTGGTGCTGATGCTTCCCCTGTTGAAGAAAATGGGTCTAAATAGCAAGTATCATCCAATCTCAAACCTTCCCATGGTAAGGAAAGTGTTGGAGAGGGTAGCTTTCACCCAGCTGGAAGATTGTCTGGAAAGGGCTGGCTTCTTCGACCCCCCACACAGTTTGGCTTTAGAGCCTGTCATTGAACTAAGTCTACCTTAGTCTGTGTGGCAGATGACTTATTGATGGTAATGGACAAGGTCTGTATCTCTGCCAATGGTACTGCACCCTACGCTGGGTGGGGGTCTTCTTGTGTGCCGCTTCAGAGGTCGGGAACTAGCTACCGCCAGAGCTCAGGTGTATATCTACCTTACCGCTGGGCTCGGTGTAAGACTTTCCTCTTCCTTCAGGCTTTTCCTGTCTAACAATATAATTGTATATTATTTTAACTTATTTAACTGTAAAGCATTGCAATGCCCCCTTAATTAGGTGTGTTTTTTACTCAAAATTAATTATGATGATGTTATAAATCATTTAATTTCTGGCCTCTTGGGCAGCGAATGGGCTTAAAGTTTAGCTGACTTGCCCTTTACTATAACCATTTTTAATTTCAAAACCTGGTATGAATGGATCAGAGAGTGACTCCAGATCAGTGAGACACTCTCTCCAGATCAGTTAGACTCTCTCTCCAGATCAGTTAAACTCTCTCGCCAGATCAGTGAGACTCTCTCTCTCCAGATCAGGTGGACTCTCTCTCTCCAGATCAGTGAGACTCTCTCTCTCCAGATCAGTGAGACTCTCTCCAGATCAGTGAGACTCTCTCTCTCCAGATCAGTGACAGTGACTCCAGATCAGTGAGAGTGGACATGTCTGATGGATGCGCCTGGATAGTGAGGAGCTGGATGGAGACTCCACCATTGATCTGGTAGAACATAGCAACTGATCCCCTGGAGGCCGAGTGCTGAGCACTTAAGGGAGGACACTGTCAGTAGAATGCTGCATTTCCTTTTATTTGTATGCCAGGCAAGCCCAGCACTGTCACCCATCCCTGAATTGAATGTAGTCATTCCTAGTTGTGTGTGTGTGCTGAGGGCTGGGTTAATTAAATGTATCAATGTGCTGAATATTAATGATGTCTTAAGCTGGATCATGAAGCCAGCGACTGAAATATACTCTGCAATTAACGTTTGCCTGGACTGCCCCCCACTTCTTTTTAGAAAGCAGGCCCTGCGTGCAGTCTCATGGTGAAACAGCACACATTACAAGTGATGTGCAGTCTTGTGGATCAAGAGAAGGCACTGTGCGCTCTCGTTGTTAGACAGCAAACACCGTCTCTTTGTAGACAGCATACACTGTGGGCTCTCTCACCACGGGAAAGGAGACCTAGTGATGTCTGTAACTGTCCCAATCTGTGGCATTTTGGGGGATCATTTTGCATGTTTTTGGTGAAACGTGACTCCAAGCCTTAAAGGGTTAATACAGCCTCAACACGAGTCTCCGATTTTGCCATTTCATAAGCGTTCAGAGAAATATCGTTGGGCTGTCAGCAAAACGGCGGCGTGTAAGATTTTGCGCAACCAGACGTGCGCGCAATGTCACAGCAGAGATTTATAAGGGGTCATATGACCTGCTGCCATGGCTTCTGTGTCTGGGGCGTTTGGGTGAGCAGGAGGGCGATAGGAGAGATGCAGAGAGAGTGAAACGGTCACAGCAACACTGCAGGAGGTGAACCGCGTTCCTTTCAGCTCGGGGGACCCCCTGCTCCCCGATACTAACCTCGGAAGGGGGTGCTGAGAGCCCTGACTAGTTCCCTCTGAGCTGCTATAGAAATGGCATTTTACTTAGCCAGAGTCTTGCGGGCCAAAAGGATGTGACATTCGTGGCGGTTTCCTATTGGCCCATGAGAGGCGGGAGCTTTTATCTGCACAGAGATACCGGCAGCAACTATGGAGGCAAGCATCTAGGAAGCAGGGTGTCCCTGGAGCCGAAATCAACGCGGTTCAGCACCGAGATCCCATGGTTACAAAATAATAATAATGCGTCACCAGGAGAGTTCCTTTACAGCAGCCGTCCAAGCTGCCGTTTTCCCCCTTTAATATCTGCATCAGTACAATCCACACAATGATAAGCAATTAGCCAAATTGCCGATCGATCCTTTCTCCTATGATCGATCGGCAAAGATTCGGATTGGGGGGTTCACTAAATGACTGTCAGTGCAGCAGAAGAGTACCGAAGATGCAAAGTTCTGCGGGGAAGATCATGTGACCAGGCAGTCACTAGATACAATTGGTGCACTGCTAGAGAGGGCAGGGCTCAAAAAGGGGTGTGCCAGAGCCTGTTTCAGAAGAGGAAGGGCGTGTGACTTTGTAAATGGTTGCTATAGAAACCAAAAATGCTTGTTACATTATAATACATTGAAAATGCCATTCAGAGTTGTTTTAAAAAAAACATGTGGGATATTGCTTGGTCTGCAGCTTTAAGTGGTGTGAATATTTGAATAGTGAGTAATAGTGTGTAATTGTGAGTGTTATTGTGACTGTCAGCAGTGTTATTGTGTAGTGAGAGTATTGAGGGTTAATGTCGGACTGTGTGAGTGTATATTGCATGAGTTAATGTGAGAGTATTGATACTGTAGCTTTAAGCAACTCGAGTGATTTTAGAGAATATGGCTGTAAGAGACGTGTGCAGAGGTACACAGGGAGACAGTTTGGGGGAAATGAAAACATGGCTTTATTTAGCCTGTCCCTTTAAAGCTGCAGTTCAGGCTCCCGTTTTTTTTTTTTTTTTTTACTTCGATAGTTTCATGTGGGCAATCTCTAATTACCTAAAGAACTGCACAGCTGCCGGTCAATTCGTTCTCCGTCTATTGATCGGCAAAGTTTGGCAACATCTTTAAATATGGGGAATGTAAATCGTTGCTATAGGAACAAGCATGCTTGTTAAAATAGAATACAAGAAAATTGGTCTTTCAAAGTTGTTTTTTTTTTTTAAAACAGAAAATGCTAAAAGTATTTTTTCTTACTACAGAACTGATTTATTTAAAAAAAACACACGTGCAGGATATTGCCTGAACTGCAACTTTAAACAATGCACAGCATACAAAAAGAAACAAACAGCCTATCCCTGTGTAAGGGATAACTCACTCCCTAGTCCCTATATGCAAGGGTGGGAGGAAAAGCCCCTTACCAGCCTATCACTCCAAAGTCTCAATAGGTACCTCAAAGCAGGTGGCCCTTCCGGTCAGTCTCTGGGTCTGGGTCTGGATGGGGGTTAGTTGAGGACCAGCCTTTGGTAGGTTCCTGGGTTTGCTGCACCCTGGGAGAGAGTCTGTTCCCCTGGTGTCTTGATATCAGCACACCGTCATCCTGTGTGCTCAACAGTCTCCTCGTTAGTTCACAGTAGGAGGCTTTTACACTGGTCTGATTAACCAGGTAGAGACTGGTTAATTGGTTTACGCTGCAATTAACCAGCTCCCTGCTGGATTCCTCAGACAACTGAGGCTTTCTAGGGAAGCCTCGTTGAGACAGGGTTAATTCCCTGTTACAATGGCTAATTAGGGATGAGAAATTGCGTCTCACATAGACACTAATTACCGAATCACATGTGAACTGCGAGTTTTTGCAGGCAAAAAAAAGGGCAGAGTTTGTGGGGCTCACAGGCCGTGCGAACGGTCCGCACGTCTCCTGAGAAGTCGTTGCACTCTCACTTTAAACTGTGAGCACTCTCAGCGGGCACTGTGCTCTCTTCTCTCATAATTAAATATATTAGCTACATGTCGGGCCTCATTAATAGACAGTGATTAGACAGCAGGCTCTGGGTGCAGTCTCGTGATTAGGAATCGTGATTAGACTGCAGGCTTTGTGTGCAGTCTCGTGATGAGAAGTCAGTGGCTTTGTATGCAATCTTATGATTAGACAATAGGCTCTGTGTGCCGTATAATATACTTGTGCCCAGGTGCACATAGTACATATAAATTCATAACCTTGAGCCCACTAAAGCCTTAGCTAAAGAATATATATTGTGGTTTTGTGACTCAGTGTGACCCAGCGGCATAAGGTTATGAGATGAGATTGTTCTGTGTGACCGACACGGTGCGTGATGAGACGCATACGCAGCACGGTGAATACATGGGGATGAGACGCATACGCAGCACGGTGAATACATGGGGATGAGACGCATACGCAGCACGGTGAATACATGGGGATGAGACGCATACGCAGCACGGTGAATACGATGTGGATGGAGGTACGCATACGCCAGCGAACCGGGATCACATGGAGGATGTGCGACGACAATTACACAGACACGTGACTCATGGGGAAGAGAATGAGGTAGCGCATACGCAGCAAGGGAATTACACAGCGGGGAAGAGACGGCATACGCAGCACAGGTAGAATACTGGGGTGAGAAGCATACGCAGCACGTGATGAAAACAGGGCGATAGAGACGCATTACACAGAACGGGAATACATGGGATGAGACCTACACCGCACGGTGGAATACATGGGATGAGACGCATACGCAGCACGGTGAATACATGGGGGAGACAGCATAGCAGCACGGTGGAATATGGGGATGAGACGCATACGCAGCACGGTGAATACATGGGGATGAGACGCATAACGCAAGCACGGTGAATACATGGGGATGAGAGCATCGCAGCCATCGGTGGACATACATGGGGGAATTGAGACGCCATACAGCAGCACGGTGAATACATGGTGATGAGACGCATACGCCAGCACGGTGAATACATGGGATGAGGACGCATACGCAGCACGGTGAATAATGGGGAGAGAGACGCAATAGCAGCACGGTGAAATCATGGGGATGAGACGGCAACGCAGCACATGAATACATGGGGTGAGACGCATACACGCACGGTGAATCTAATGGGGATGACGAACGGCATACGCAGCACGGTGAACAGGGGATGAGACGCATACGACAGCACGGTGAATCCTGGCCAGAAAGGAAGCATTACAGGCAGCACGGGTGAGATGTACATGGGGAGGTGAAGACGCATACACAGCACGGTGAATACATGGGGAGAGCGCATACCAGCACGGTGAATACGAATGGGAGAGACGGCATAGCGCAGCACGGTGAATACCATGAAGGCGAGCATAAAGACGGGAAATGGAAGATGAGACGCATACACAGCACGGTGAATACATGGGGGAAGGAGACGCATACGCAGCACGGTGAATACATGGGGATGAGACGAATACGCAGCACGGTGAATACATGGGGATGAGACGCATACCAGCACGGTGAATCATGGGATGGAGAATAGCAAGCACGGTGAATACATGGGGATGAGAGCATACCAGCACGGTGGAATAATGGATGAGAAGCTACCAGCACGGTGAATACATGGGGATGAGACGCATACGCAGCACGGTTGAATACATGGGGATGAGACGCATACGCAGACGGTGAATACATGGGATCAGACAGACGGCATACGCAGCACGGTGAATACATGGGGATTGAGACGCATACCACAGAACGGTGAATAACAGGGGGGATGAGACGCATACGCAGAACGGTGAAATACATGGGGGTGAGACGCTATACACAGCACGGTGAAATACAGGGGATGAGACATAACGCTAAAACGGTGAATAAATGGGGATGAGACGCATACGCAGACGGTGAATACATGGGGATGAGACGCATACACAGCACGTGTGAATACGGGGATGAGACGCAACACAGCACGGTGAATACATGGGGATGGAGACGCATACCAGACGGTGAATACATGGGATGAGACGCATACGCAGCACGGGAATACATGGGTGAGACACGCCATACACAGCACGGTGAATACATGGGATGAGACGCATACGCAGCACGGTGAATACATGGGGATTGAGACGCATACGCAGCACGGTGATGATATAGCATGGGGAATGAGTAAGCCATACGCAGCACGGTGAATACATGGGATGAGACGCATACGCAGCACAAGGTGAATAATGGGGATGAGACGCATACACAGCACGGTGATACATGGGGATGACGTCATACACAGCACGGTGAATACTGGGGATGAGACGCATACGCAGCACGGTGAATACATGGGGATGAGACGCATACACAGCACGGTGAATACATGGAGATGAGACGCATACACAGCACGTGAATACATGGGGATGAGACGATACCAGCACGGGGAATACTGGGGATAGGACCGCATACACAGCACGGTGAATACATGGGGATGAGAGCATACGCAGCACGGTGAATACATGGGATGGAGACGCATACGCAGCACGGTGAATACATGGGGATGAGACGCATACGCGCAAGGTGAAATACATGGGGAGAGAACGCATACGCGCACGGTGATGAATACATGGAGAATGAGAGCGCATAACAGCACGGTGAATACATGGAGATGAGACGCATACACAGCACGGTGAATACATGGGGATGAGACGCATACGCAGCACGGTGAATACATGGGGATGAGACGCATACACAGCACGGTGAATACATGGGGAGATGAGACGTCTACGCAGCACGGTGAATACATGGGGTGAGACACGCATAACAGCACGGTGAATACATGGGGATGAGACGCATACGCAGCACGTGAATACATGGGGATGAGACGCATACGCAGAGCACGGTGAATACATGGGGGATGAGACAGCATACACAGCACGGTGAATACATGGGATGAGACGCATACACAGCACGGGTGAATACATGGGGATATGAGACGCTATACGGCTAGCACGGTGAATACATGGGAGGTGGACACGGCATACACGAGCACGGTGAATACATGGGGATGAGACGCATAGCAGCACGGGGAATACATGGGGATAGACGCATACACAGCACGGTGAATACATGGGGATGAGACGCATACACAGCACGGTGAATACAGGGATGAGACGCATACACAGCACGGTGAATACATGGGATGAGACGCATACGCACGCGGCGGATGCAATACATGGGGATGAGACGCATACACACACGGTGAATACATGGGGATGAGACGCTACGCACCATGTGAATACATGGGGATGAGACGCATACACAGCACGGTGAGAATCCATGGGGATGAGACGCCCAAAGCACGGGGAATACATGGAGAGGAGAAGCATAGACAGCAAGGTGAATACATGGGATGAGACGCATACGCAGCACGGTGAATACATGGGGATGAGACGCATACACAGCACGGTGAATACATGGAGATGAGACGCATACACAGCACGGTGAATACATGGGGATGAGACGCATACACAGCACGGTGAATACATGGAGATGAGACGCATACACAGCACGGTGAATACATGGGGATGAGACGCATAGCAGCACGGTGAATACATGGGGGTGACACGCATACACAGCACGGTGAATACATGGGGATGAGACGCATACGCAGCACGGTGAATACATGGGGATGAGACGCATACACAGCACGGTGAATACATGGGGATGAGACGCATACGCAGCACGGTGAATACATGGGGATGAGACGCATACACAGCACGGTGAATACATGGGATGAGACGCATACACAGCACGGTGAATACATGGAGATGAGACGCATACACAGCACGGTGAATACATGGGGATGAGACGCATATGCAGCACGGTGAATACATGGGGATGAGACGCATACACAGCACGGTGAATACATGGGGGTGACACGCATACACCGCATGGTGAATACATGGGGATGAGACGCATACACAGCACGGTGAATACATGGGGGTGACACGCATACACCGCATGGTGAATACATGGGGGTGACACGCATACACCGCATGGTGAATACATGGTGGTGAGACGCATAGACAGCATGGTGAATACATGGTGGTGACACGCAATACACCGCATGGTGAATACATGGGGGTGACACGCATACACCGCATGGTGAATACATGGTGATGAGACGCATACACAGCATGGCGTGGAGTTTGATCCATCCACACAGCTCGAACCAATACAGTTGGTAGGTGAATGTTAGGAATTTTTTAGATCGGCTTCCTTAAAAGGTGAAAAGGTGAATCCTATACACATTTGTACATTTATATTCAAAACACATTTCTTGTTACCTTCTTTTCACTATATAGTCCGAACCTTTCCCTTAACCAGTTTCCACTTTCCCGTAGCTGTCTTTTAGTTCTGCACTAACAAGCTCCCGTTTATTCCTCTGGGCTCTGGGTATATATATACGTGTGTGTGTGTGGGCTGTCATCATATTCCCATTCAGCCTGGGACGCTCCTGTGTGCCCGGTGCAATGACCTGATGTCTTCATTTCTCTGCAGAAAGCAGATCTGGCTGTTGCTGGCCTTACGATCACGGCAGAGAGAGAGAAGGTGATTGATTTCTCCAAGCCATTCATGACTCTGGGAATCAGCATACTGTACCGTGTTCATATGGTAAGGCTCCTGATTGCATCTCCGCGCTGGAATCATTAGGCGTATTTGCATGCTAATTCCTGCATACTGATTACACGCAATAATGAGGTTCGCAAATGGGCTTTCTTAATTAAATTGCAAGGTGTTAGGCTGATGTTGCAGCTACGGAGATTAGGTACGAGTGATACGTCTAACCGTCAGGAGATGCAGAGTTTACACTGCAATACAGGTAACATGGCACCTACCGTATATATATGTGTGTGTATATATATATAAATAAATATATATATATATATATATATATATATATATACTGAGTTTATTAACCCCCCACTTTTAGAAAGGACACCTCCCTACAACACCACCTATTGCTCCACATAACCGCTCCCTATAACCCCTCCTTATATCCCATATAACCGCTCCCTATAACCCCTCCTACTACTCCATATAACCGCTCCTTATAACTCCTCCAATTACCCCATATACCCCCTCCTATTACTCCATGTAACCTCTCCTTATAACTCCTCGACGTTTCCGTACAGAAGTATGATCTTCATCAGGACAAAAATAGTGAGAGTGGCAGCGCAAACATTTATACAATTCCCAAACCCAGAACAACCAAAAGCCCACCCACCCAGAGCCCTGCTATGATGTCAGCAGGGGCTTTGGATGTTCTGGGTTTGGGAATTGTATAAATGTTTGCGCTATCACTCTCATTATGTTACTTCCTGATGAAGATCGTACTTCTGTACGGAAACGTTGCTTTTCTAATACACTTTTTAGTTTTATTCTATTTCCAGACTGGTGTGCGGTTCCACTTTGTCGCGCGTTTTGCGAGGAATCGATTGAAACTGATTTCTTGGCGCGACGGGCAGGTCACGTGAGCGGTTCGCCCAATGAGTGCGAACCAGCTCCGTGACGTCCCTGTTACACCCCCACCGGCGGCACGCCTAGCATGTCCAAAAAAGCACACTGCTTCACGCGGGTGATGTCACGGACGTGCATGCGCGGGCGAAGGCAGTATGCAGCTGCCCTAACACAAGTGGGGGTTATCGGGAGCCCCTTGATCCGCTGACGCTGAAAGACATCGTGGTGTAAGTGCTTGGTTTGGAGCGTGAGAGGAGAGGTGCTGAGGGTGGGCCTCCTGAATGTGTCTGCATAATCGGCTCTCCGCTCTTGCCAGCGATCAGCTGATTCCTAGGTTGCCTCCTGCTGTCTAAGACCCGTTAGAGAAGCTGTGCCCTTTGATGGTTGAAGCTAAACCACGAACAGCTGACACACTTCCCAGAGTCTTAGTGCTCCTGTGGTGCTTATAACAATGGTTTTTCAACTCAAATGGGCCTCAGCGTGCATAGATACAACCCTGGGTGTCCAGCTTATTTATCACCATCCCGATGTCCGTCCAATCACATTTAACCCAACCTGGCAGCTTTAAATGCCTCAGTCATTTTTCCTCCCCGTTTCACTCGTTGTGATATAATCAGTTATGGATTTCTGCCAGCGCGAGGCTCTAATAGGGGTCTCGCAAACGCGCTGTGCGCCGAGCCTGACACAGTCATTCTTTCAGGCCAATTTAATAGATGATTGTGGAGGGGAGAAGCTGATTGAAGCGAGAGCGACACTTTGAGAGAATCCAGGGGACAAGGGCGACATCAACCTGTTCGCAGTCAATAGGCTATAAGGGGGTTTCTTGTCCTGGATGGTGTCATATGGCCCAGCACTACTTAGTAAATGTGTGTGTGTGGGTATGTGTGTATGTATGTATGTGTGTATATATATATATATATATATATATATATATATATATATATATATATATATATATATATAAAAAGAAAAGGGATATAAACTGCTGCTCTAACCGGAATGATGTACTGCTAAGAGGGTGAGTGCACAAAATAGTAAATGACCACACAGTTACCTCCTAATAACACTGGAAGTGTAAATATTGATAGCTACTATGAATGACATATAAAATATATATATATATATATGAATACCGTAACAAGCATAAACATATAACAACCACAACTGGGGGGACAGGAAGGGAGGGGGAGGGGGGCCAGGGAAGGAAAAAGAGGGGGGGAGGGGGGTGCAGTGGGGAAAAAAGCCCAAAAAGTTCAGTGAATATAAAAATAAAAATAAAAAGTGTCCTTTAACTGCTACTGGGTGTTGCTGCCAGTCTCCAGGAAAAAAACAACTTCCTCTTGACCTGTGTTAACGAAAAGAAGACAGCGCGGCTCCCATAGTATAATATTGTAATTTAATGGTACCACAGAGATCTACGGAGGCTCGACCGGGTGAACAACAAGACTTTATACAATGCTTTCTATTATAGCGCATATTGTAAGTGTTCTTTATTCACGTGCATGATCATTTTAACCATTAAATTACAATATTATGCTATGGGAACCGCGCTGTCTTCTTTTCGTTAATATATATATATATATATATATATATATATTTATATTATATATTTATATACGGTATATTATATACGTCAAAATGGATTTGAAGCAAAAGTGACCCTGCGTGCTCATTTGCATGTAATTTCCCAGAATCCCTTGCTGCAGTGTAAGCACTGTATGCTGGGCGACAATGGTGAAAGGCAGGGTTGCAACATGCAGCCCCAGGTAGGACTCAGTGCCAGGGATATGTTTTTATAAGTTAAAATCATTCAGGAGTCTCTGTCATCAGTGGGAAATCTTCTTGTTCTTAAACAAGTTATTTTTTATTTTTATGGGTATTCATCAGATTTGGGCCCATAATTACTCAGCGGTGCTGTACCGTAAGATTCCCGGCGCTGAAAGACATTTTACGGCCTGTTCAGGTGAAAGCGCTACTAAGTAGACATGGCCCTTAACCCTTTCACTGCCTCCTCGTAGTAGCGCTCGCGTTCTATGGGCTGACCGCTCCGTCTGGGCAGCGAGCCCGATCGAAAGCACCACTTCCGTTTACGGCACCCGAAGGGAGTCGGTCGCCATCCTGTATTTGCTACCCAAGCGATCACATGATCCCCATGCCTGTTGGGGGTCCCTTGAGGACTTGAGTTGGCCACTCCTGTCCAACCTGTAGCATCAGAGTATCAGAGTCCCCACGTTCCAGCAGTCACTCTCTCATGTTCTGTTACAGGGACGGAAGCCTGGCTACTTCTCTTTCCTGGATCCCTTCTCTCCTGGTGTCTGGCTTTTCATGCTCCTTGCCTACTTGGCCGTCAGCTGTGTGCTCTTCCTGGTAGCTCGGTAATGTATCCCATATCCCACTGGCTCTCTGTCTCCACCTAGTGTAGACTGGATGAACACCATGCATTGCCAAAGCCCATTCTGCATCTCACCCACACCTCCGCATTGGGATAACAAGCTTGTACCAGCGTCTTTAACATCCCAGTGTCCAAAGTTCTAGTCCCACTTAACAATAGTGCCGTCAGCAATGTAACACTCCTTCTCTATCATTATTAACCCTTCAGCGTGCCAGACGGGCCTGCAATACATTACACAACTGTGGAGGTGCTCATGCTTTATGCTATGTTTGATAGGTTACACGCATGTAGGCCTAAGGGTTATGGAGAGGGGCTAGAGCAGCGGTGGTGTCGCGGTAACTTATGACAAGCTATATTATACACCAAAATATCTGGGTTGAACTGAACACAGCTGAGATATGATAAAATATAATTTATTCCTTGAAAAAGGTGAACACACAAGATATACAAATAACAGGCAAAATATACACTTACTTAAGGGGTTTGGACAAGAAAGCCATCAGGATACAGGATTGGCAATTTCTTCCATAACACAGGTTCAGATGTAGTCATCACGAAAAGCACAAAAGACAATAGCCATAGGCTGAGCCTTGTTTATACAATTATTTCCCATTGAACACAACCTAAACCCAGCCCCTCTCATAAATCAGTGGTGAGGTTGACAGTTTTCCCCAGAGTAAAACTCCTCCCACCCAAGGACGTTTAAAAACTGCTTTTCCTATCTAAATAACTTCAGTTCAGTAATACTTACTGGCACGCGAGACATATTAATACATATACATGTACATATTAATACATTCCGGCACGCATGACGCTCCCAATAAGACTAAATATAACTGTGTAATACTAAAATTAAGAGAGATATTAATATCTGTCTCTTAGTACCTGCTAGACGTCATGTGTTTGTAATCATTATTTGAGACTCGGTCCCACGTATACACACATGTAGCTTTTAGCATGTTCAGCCAAGGACATCTCATAATATTCTTATATTTAATAAGGTCACTCATTCTGATATCTCCTTGTGTAACCGCACCCCTGGCCCCCATAACCCCTTGTCAAGAAATGCTTTGAAGCTGGGCCTCCTGTGTAGAGAACGTTTGTCACAGGTGCTATATTTCACACCCAATGCTCCAGACATGAGCCTAGCTGTCTCTACCAACAATATACAGTTGGTTGCTGAAGCAGGGTAAAAACATACACCAACCCCCCTCTGTATTTTTCACACCCAACTTCAATCAAGCCTTTTGAAGCCCAGATATTTCTGAAAAGACACCACATATTTGTATTTTCCTAAAACTGTAGCTCATTAACCCCTTAAGCCTCCCGCATCAACCCCAGTGTATGTGTTGGTGCAAACACTGGGATGAGACAATACATTTTTACAGGGGAATTAGCAGTTGGATTCAGAAGCAAGGTAAAAACACATTGCTGGACCCCAGTCCAGTTAACCCCTTGCTTCCCCAGTGAGAGCAGGGGGTGGCCAAATGGGGTGTAACCCCTTTAATACCGGGCCAAACCCCCTCTCCCATGACAGGTGGCCAACTCCAGTCCTCAGTTTTTGACTGATCCACTGATTGAGTCACCCATGCTGAAGCAGGGATATCCTGAAACCCGAACCTGTTGGTGGCCCTTGAGGACTGGAGTTAGCCACTCCAAGGCTATAGCAAGAAATGAAGGTGGGCAGTAGGAGGCGTTCTAGTGAGACGTCATGGCGCAATAGGAGGAGTTGGAGAGGTGACCTAGCGGGTAGTTATGTGGCGCATTAGGAGTAGTTTGGGAGAATTCATACTGTAAGTAACAGGTATATGGAGCAATACGTGGAGTTATACGGAGCGGTTACAGTATATGGAGCAATAGGAGGCGTTAGCGAGGAGGCATAGAGAGCATTTATATGGATCAATAGGAGACTTTAGGGGAGAAGTTATATAAAACAGAATGAGAGGTTGGGGTGGAGTTATAGGGATTGGTTATGTAGTGCAATGAGAGGAGTTAGACTAGAGGGAACAGTTACTGTATACAGAGCCATAATAGGGGTTAGAGGTGCTGTATGGAGTTAAATCTGAATCCAGCAGCACAATGTTTTACTAACCCAGCACTGAAGGGGTCAAATATGTTTAAATGTTGATAGTTTCACATTTGATGGTATTAACCCGCAATGAGTTACTGGCCCATCTGGCAGCCGAGGGGTTAAGGGAATTAGAACAGAGTGTATATATCTGGCTATAAGACAACAAAGAGACCATATTACTATGGAATAATGATGAGGTGCTAATTAGCTGTCATAGAAGCCTTTTTACCGCTGTGCTTTTTCACTGATGGGAATTTTTATATGTTAATTAATTACCCGGGGAGGCACTTAGGGTTGAAAACCTTGGCAAATACCTTCCAACGAGGCTGAAGGTGCTAACTGCTCGCAACAGCGGCTCACACCAGCTCGTTATTTTAAATATTCTTCTTTTTATTTGGTGACGCTCCCAATGAGCGTCAATGTCACATCAAGGTCGGACATAAACTTTCTTCTTTTTTCTTTTCAATTTGAAGGATTCTTTCGTAGCGCAGAACAGTAACTGGGGATGGCAGCTTGACACATTAATCATCCACACACCACCTCTATTATAAATCACAGTGTTACATTTTAGTATAAGATACTGCTGAAGTCAAGAAAGGGCACATTTTTAATTCATAAAACCCATCAGACTGGGCCTTTACTGCACCAAATGGTTCTATATTTTTTTTTTTTTACGACTAAATAACAAGCAGATGAATAGCGTTTTAATGTATAGTTGTATCCAACACGGAGGCAATAGACATACATTTGGTTCAGCAATGCACTGAATGTTAAGCCCTGGATTTCACACAAATGACCCAGTTGGGGACATGGAAAATGAATGCCATTTAGGACCACCTGACTCGCTTATTTTCCTAAGATGCAGTGAAGCTTTAGGACCAACTTGATTCCAGCAGATTCCCCGCCTGTGATGGTAATCCTCCATGGTTGTCCACCATCCCTTACTCTTCCATCCGCCTAAGAATGGATACTTTGGTGAGGCTTGGCTGTTAATGGGATTTTTGAAATAGCTGATTGGTGTATGTATTGTTGACTTTTGAACAAAGTCTACGTAATGCAAAACTGGTGCAAAAAATAGAAAAGAAACCAGCGCCATGTTTGTCAAAGTAAAGCAACTAATTGGAAGCGATGGGTTTCTGCAGTGCCGCGGTTTTCACACCTATTTTCTTGGCTGAAGTTTCTGTTGCTTCTTTATTGCAGTTTGGGATTTGGAAGCGTTCTTGATAGATTTATATTTATGGAATTAACCTGCAAATATTCCTTAAATCCCTGTGTGGCAGAGCAATGTGCAGGTCTCTTTGAATGTGAAGGGACAAGGGCTTACTGTACATCTCTAACTACAAGAGGTCCTCGGGTATCAGTCCCGCAAACCACCGTCGGATTGCAAATCCGATGTTAATCCGCATCGGATAATCCGACGTCGGATAATGCGTGTCGCGGAATGTATTATCCGGCGTTGGATAATCCATCTGATGGATAGCGACAGCCACCTGTATATAGCAGCAAAGAACACATCATATTATGGGGTAAAGATAAGGTGCTAATTGTCTGACATGGAAGTCACACTCCACTATGTACGTCCTATTCAAGGAGACCTTTCTGCCTTTTCCACCTCCCATGCTTTCATTCATTGACCATTCTTCCAACAGAGAGGGACGAGAGGATATAGCTGATATATCCCAGCTTAGAATGACTTTGCCGACCTCTCCGGCTGAACTGGTTTTGTGTTTTTGTTTCTTGGCAGCTTGACACCCTATGAATGGTACAGTCCTCACCCCTGTGCCCAGGGAAGGTGCAATCTCCTAGTGAACCAGTACTCCCTTGGGAACAGCTTCTGGTTTCCAGTTGGAGGATTCATGCAGCAGGGATCTACCATAGCGCCCCGAGCTCTGTCCACCCGCTGCGTCAGCGGAGTCTGGTGAGATAAAAAGGCAAAGGGATTAGGGGGAATCATCAACGAACACAAGGATCCATCAAGGGGAATACATAAGTCACCTAAATACTGATCATGATTAATGCAGCAATACCATTGGCCACACTGTTGGATCTGGATAGTTTCTTTTTGTAGAAATGCAATGGTCTTGTGGCTGGCTATTCCCCACCCAGTTATGTTTAAATGTCATTTTATTAGAAGAGATAGGAGAAACGATTTAAAAAGATATTGCATTGCAAAAAAGTGGGGTGCATTATTTAGCGGCTGGCTGATTAGGAAACGATCGCTTTCAAAGTCATTCTGTTCTCTTAATAGGTCAGAGCAATTATGCCGTATATTTTCAGCACAAAGGGTCACCAGGTTCACCGCGTTAATTGGTGACACATCCAGACAACTAAGCTCTTCTTATTTCTCCGGTGCAGGTGGGCATTTACCCTGATAATCATCTCGTCTTATACAGCAAACCTTGCTGCCTTTCTCACTGTGCAAAGGATGGACGTGCCCATTGAGTCAGTGGATGACCTGGCAGATCAGACCACAATTGAGTATGGTACAATTCATGGAGGCTCCAGCATGACCTTCTTCCAAGTAAATGTTTCTTTGTTGACGGTTTGGGATTGAAGCGTTAGATTACACACGGATGTTTTGTTGTACATGTAATTGTCATTCTGGTGAAACTACAAAGCTAGCAAATATGGGGGGGGGAGTGCTACTGTTCTCTCATATTTAAGAATTCTTCTATACAGCCTGTTGACCCTTGGCCACTGGTTGCTGTGTCTTTATGGTTTTTGCGTTAAAAAAAATATTCTGATATGGCTCTTTTAAGGACTAGATTCTCAGAAAGACCTGTGCAGGCGTGACAGAGTAGGATGGCCACATGTTATCATTTTCAAGTGTTTTCAAACCTTGAAACTACTCAGCCAGGTTGCATCAATTCCGAGTGACCTAAAGACCTTCATGGAATGTCCCCCCTTCTTGATTGTATTCCACTCACTGGAGCTGACCGGAGAACATTGTATAGAGCAGAGATCCTTGATTAGCTAGGTAGAAGGTGGCTCTCGGCTGCAGAACAAAGAACCGCTATTGAAGTTGAACTCATTTTTAATAGAATTCCCGATACCAGACGTATCAAAGGATGTGGAATTACATGCACTCAAAGCAGCCGAGCGTGTTCGTGAAGAGCACGGAGGAAGGCATCGCCAGGGTGCTGAACTCAAACTATGCGTTCCTGCTGGAATCCACCATGAACGAGTATTATCGCCAACGCAACTGCAACCTCACTCAAGTTGGGGGCCTGCTGGATACCAAAGGCTACGGCATTGGAATGCCAGTAGGTAAGAGCGATCCGTCCACATAATAATGCCTTTGCCTTCCCGCCGACACATTGGGGTTGTGAACTAATGTTTCCAGTTGCACAAATAAAAGTACCGTAGTGTGAATAACTGCACCCCATCTATCAAATAAAGAATCCAATGAAAGCACCACCCCCGGGTGCAGTTTATGCTTTATTCCTTTTCTTATTTTTAAGTTATAGGATTGAAGCACGGGGTCTCCAGAGCTGAACGGTGTTGGTTTCAGCTCCAGAGACCCCGCAGCTTCCACCCTATAACTCAAAACAAACCCAAGCTAGAATGCGAGCTGAAGCGCTGCTTTCAAATCGATGCAAGTATTTCCTTTGATAAATCTAAGACAATTCTCATTGAGTTTTATGAGAGAAAACATGGCAACCCTTGTAAAAAAAAGTATAATATATTTCCCTAAATAGCGCTGCAGGGCACATAAGGAATTTATGAGGCGTAGATGTGATAAGGTCAGACAGATATCTGGACCAATTTCACAAGCTTGGAAGGCGGTGATGGGATAATTAGATCACTTCATTAAAAACTAATAAACGAATGTACCCTGCAGGGATAGCACAACATATCAGAGATATATCAGATTCCCCAGAGAACGCTGTCACAAACATTCACTAGTAATACTATCACAATGTATAATGACAAATCACAACATATATAAACAATGCTGCACACCAAACAATATATATAAAGAAATCATACAGTTACCGGCGCTCCTGGGTCGGGGAATACCTGCGAAAGTTCAGTATAAGGAGAAAGAGAGAGGAACTCTGGGCACTTCGGATTTTTAACCTAATTTATTCAGTCCAAAGAATCGACGTTTCGGTCGTCACAGCGACTTTTCTCAAGAGGG
Organism: Ascaphus truei; assembly: GCA_036426205.1. Taxonomy (NCBI): domain Eukaryota; kingdom Metazoa; phylum Chordata; class Amphibia; order Anura; family Ascaphidae; genus Ascaphus; species Ascaphus truei. The sequence goes on from WSYH01000362.1 coordinate 188,888, forward strand.
ACTGGCACACTGTGCTATTCCCCAACAAATGTCCAACATTTAAAGCCTCCAAAACAAAAAAGTTCCCAGGTGTCCCTTGTAGGTAATCTCCCAGGTGTTCCTTGTCGGTAATCTCCCAGGTGTTCCTTGTCGGTAATCTCCCAGGTGTTCCTTGTCTGTAATCTCCCAGGTGTCCCTTGTAGGTAATCTCCCAGGTGTTCCTTGTAGGTAATCTCCCAGGTGTTCCTTGTAGGTAATCTCCCAGGTGTCCCTTGTAGGTAATCTCCCAGGTGTTCCTTGTCGGTAATCTCCCAGGTGTTCCTTGTCGGTAATCTCCCAGGTGTTCCTTGTCGGTAATCTCCCAGGTGTCCCTTGTAGGTAATCTCCCAGGTGTTCCTTGTAGGTAATCTCCCAGGTGTCCCTTGTAGGTAATCTCCCAGGTGTCCCTTGTAGGTAATCTCCCAGGTGTTCCTTGTAGGTAATCTCCCAGGTGTCCCTTGTAGGTAATCTCCCTGGTGTTCCTTGTCTGTAATCTCCCTGGTGTTCCTTGTCGGTAATCTCCCAGGTGTCCCTTGTAGGTAATCTCCCAGGTGTACCTTGTAGGTAATCTCCCAGGTGTCCCCTGTAGGAAATCTCCCAGGTGTCCCCTGTAGGAAATCTCCCAGGTGTTCCTTGGGAACTTTTTTGTTTTGGGAGGCTTTAAATGTTGGCCATTTGTTGGGGAATAGCACAGTGTGCCAGTCCCTCTTGAGAAAAGTCGCTTTGACGACGGAAACGTTAATTCTTTGGACTGAATAAATTAGGTTAAAAATCCGAAGTGCCCTGAGTTCCTTTCCCTTAATAATGATAAATCAGAACATGTCACATCAGAATAGCCCTGAGACGTGGCCCTGCGACACGGCTCTACAGCTATAAGTCCGTTTTTGCAGGGCCCTGAAAGAGGATGTGAATGCTTAGAATTTACTAACCGTGTTCACTCTCCTCTACATGCGGAGAATCCCACTAGTAACTGACACACTCCTACTGTCTCTGTACCTTCTCCCCACTTACCATTTAAATTGTAAGCTCTTCGGGGCAGGGACTCCTTTTCCCATTGTTCTTTTGATGTCTGATAATTCCCATTATGTGTTATATTACGATGTCCCGTGTATTACTGCTGTGAAGCGCTGTGTATAGTAACGGCGCTATAAATAAAAGATACCCACACTTTGTGCTTATTGCGTGTGCTACAGGCTCTGCGTTCCGAGATGAGTTTGACCTGGCGATCCTCCAGCTGCAGGAGAACAACCGCCTGGAGATTCTCAAACGCAAATGGTGGGACGGAGGGAAATGCCCGAAGGAGGAGGACCACAGAGCAAAAGGCAATCAAACACACTCTTATTAAATGTAGCAGTGCGGGGTAATGGAGTTGATTTTTCTTTTGGGCATCTTGTTCCTTAGTCTTAGAGAGGAGAATGAAATGCCCCAGAAGTAGCGATACTGTGCTTTGCTGCAGAGAGAGAGCGAGTTCTTTGATGTATTTAAATTACTACACGTGGAAAAAGTTTCATTTCTAACTATGGCAGAAAAAAGGAAAGGGTTGTTTCTAACTAAAACTAACATTTTCTGCAACAAATAGTGGAAATGTAGGTTCTTAAATAAAAGGAATGATACTCCATACCATTACACTACCAGCACTGACATCGTGTTTACGTGCCTCACCAGGTATTCCAGGCGTACTTCTTATCTGCCACTAAAATAAATCCCATTCATGGTAAATGTTATGAGCACTAAAGTGGTAACAAATATAAGGGAGAAAGGAGCGGCTCAGTGAGTAAAGGCCTGGTTCAGTTCCCGGTGTCAGCTCCTTGTGACCTTGAGGAAGTCACTTTATCTCCCTGTGACCTTGGGGTTATCTCCCTGTGCCTCAGGCAGCAGAAACATAGATTGTAAACTCACCTGTCCAGGGGCTGTGTCTGTAACATCCCTGTGTGCTGCTGAGCGCGCGCTATGCTGTAATTCTGACGCGCTGAGTCACATTGGGAGAAAAGTGCTGGATGAAATAGTTATTATTATCATTATTATTATTATTATTATTAATACCGTTAGTAGTTGATAAGTTACAAAGCTTTTGAAACCTCACAGATGTCTTTTTCAGGTATGGCAGTAATACAGAAACAGAAGATATTATATACAGTATTAGAGAGAGACGGTACCTAGTTACTATGGAGAGGATGTGATATATTATGACAGGGTGGATGCTGGCAGGCTGGTGTTAGAATTAAGAGAGGAGGAATAAGAGGCTAATCCTATGTAATAGTGACCTAGACAAACAGGAGAAATGGAAGTAAGATCCTGAAAGGAACGTGTGTGTGTGTGTGTGTGTGTGTGTGTGTCTGTATATATATATATATAGTGTTCGACAAACCTATACATTTGCACGCCCCGGGCGAGTGGATTTAACGTCGTGGCGAGCTCCTATTGGCCCAAGCAGCACACGTGTGGTACTAGGTGGCGAGTAGATTTTTTGGTGATTTGTCGACCACCGTATGTATGTATATATATATATATATATATATATATATATATATATACACACACATGTAGAGGTATCAGTACCGTGTTAGCCGAGCTTCAATAATCAAAAAATAAATAGATGATACCGTTCTGTGGCTATATATATATATATAAAGAAAAGAAAAAAAAGCGCTCAATCCTAGTGCATTACTGTATAAAAAATTGATTTAATGTTCCAAAAACTCAATGGTCAAACTCACAAACAATGAAGGTGAAAAAGCATGTATGATATCAATACTCATGCTCCGAATGGTCAGCAAGAACCACTCTTCTGCTCAGCTACTCCGCAAACCGCTATAATCCTCGTGAGTCTCCGTCCAGCAGGAACTCTCGGCATCAGTGGCTTCACAAATTCTTCCCCCGGGGAACACGCACCAGATGTCCCTGTTTCCAAGCAGGGAGGAAGGCGGAAGTAGCAGGACCGCGAGCGATAGCAGTCTTTGAGTATAGGTTGCGGCAGCTCACTGAACAAACGCTTGGTCATCCACAGCACATAATCCCTACGCGTTTCATCAGACTTACTGATTTCGCCAGGGGATGGACTCAGGGCATATCAACCAGATATATATATATACCCTGAGTCCTAATTGATTGCATTGCGATTTTTTAACAGGAGGCTCCTGTGTGTAATTGGGTATTGGCACTATATATACGATTTTGATGTCTTTTTCGAAGCTTGGTTTACGTGACATTAAGTCACACCTCTTTATCTCTCATATAAGGAGCTCAAACTATTATCAGAAATCGTTTGGTCATAGTCCTGAAATGTCACAGAACCGGCTAACATTGGATTCTTTCACAGATAGCCCAAGACCGCTTGTCTGTCATGTCCTCTATCCCTGAATATCTATCTTTGGAGTTAGCCACACCTCTTTGCCTCAAATAATCTCTTTGTAACATCATCTACTGAACAATCTTTGCTGTCAGAATGAATCTGTTTTATCAATCAAACAAAAATGAATTACAATGTAATAATCAGAAAGACTATCTAACACTATTAAAGTAACTATTCACCGACATTCAAACCAAAATGTGCAGGTCTGTCCCCCCCCTTTCCCCCTCACATTAACTTCAGTCACGTCTGTCTTTATATCATTGGTATATAAGCACTGATAATGCAAAGAGAGGTACAGTAGTACCATTTATAGCAGCATCATCAGCTTAGCACAGGGAAGGGCACCAGCGCTCAATGCCACCAACATGTCAGGTTTTAATGATATTCCTGCTTCAGCACAGGTGGCTCAATCGAAAAAATTGCACCACCTATGCTGAAGCAGGGATATCCTAAAACCTGACCTGTTGGTGGCCCTCAAGGACTGGAGTTGCCCATCCCTGGCTAAGCAGGTCTTGTCAATATGTAGGTTGTAGGGTGAGGTTGCTGCAGTGTCACCCTGTTTTTGCTTCGCCTCATACTGCACTGGATGTCCCCAGCTAAGGAAAGCACAGAGTTAATAAAACACTAATCAGATTAACCCAAAACCAACATAAAACGTTACAAAAATATGTTGTGCACATTTTGTTGCAATAGAATCTGAATGAAATGGTTGGGATCAGTGAGCTCAGGATAGAATACCACAAGGCGTTATCAACATATATCATTTTTACATTTGTGGGATATTCAAACTGATAGTATATATTTTAACCAATTATGGCCCAGAGCCACGAAAGGGGCTACGCTTTAGCCCGCCTCAGATCCCATTCATATGGATGAGAGCAAAAGCGTGCTTAAGTTTATCTCCCTTTCATGGATCTGGGTATTAGGGGCCTATGCACTAAGCGTTCATAAAAAAAATCGCCGGGCCATTTAAATTGCCAGTTTTGTGAGCGTTGCTATCACGGTATCAGAAAGCCTCGATTGCCTGTGATAGCAAAATTCCCGAAACGGGCGAGTAGCCGGCGGCGTGATGATCGTCTCTCTGAAAAGGTCTCACCAGGCGAATTCTTTCAGCTGCAGAGAGAGAGCCGCCTCTCCCTGCGCAAATCTCGCCCGAAATGTATGTTTTTTAATATACATTATATTACTAGTGTAGTCGAGCATGGGGTCTCCGGTGCAGAAATGCGTTGATTTGAAGTCCGGGGACCCCCTGCTTCCTGAGATACAGGCCCCGTTATGGGGTGCCGGTATCTGCTATGCATTTAAATGTCTCGCGTCACGTGACCGTGGGATTTAAATCCATAGGAGATACCGGCACCCCATAACTGGGCCTGTAACTCAGGAAGCAGGGGGTCCCTGAGGCTGAAATCAAAGCGGTTCCGCTCCGGAGACCCCCTGCTCCCGCACACTATTAATAAAAATTACATTAAAGCAAATTCATTACCTCAGCAGCTATTCGCTAAGGCAATGAAGGGGTTAAGGCACAATGGCAGCTTTATTGGGGTGAGTGAAGGGGGTACTTGGCCCTGGGTGGGTTATTAGGCCTACTGAGAAGGTTGCGGGAGGAGTTAACCCCTTCATTACCATAACGGTAGTAACCGCTATGGTAATGAATTGGGTTAGCCCCCTGCGATCTAGCCGGTAGGCCTAAAAACCCATCCTGGGCCAAGTACCCCCTTCACCAAATCCCTCTACCCCCAATAAACATTACAATACCTACTACCCCCACAATACACAACCCACCCCCTGTACCCCCATATAAAAGCATTTTTTTTATGCACAGGATTGATACCATAGGCTGGCGGGGGTCCTCGGGTGGTCCCTGCGGTGTCCATGGGTCTCCGGGTGGTCTCTGGGGGTCTTCGGGTGTTTCCCGCATGTGTATGGGGGGTCCCCGCTAGCCTGCGGTACTAATCCTGTGCCGAAAAAATAAAAAGTGCAATACATGGATATAAATACACCCCCTCCTCCCCCCCCAGTGCATACAGTACAGTAATGAGCAAAATTAATTATTCTTGAATAGTTTGCTTGGCTAGGTGTTTACTGAATTGTATTCTTATGTTTTGGAATAACAGATTTTTTATGTGCTGTTTTGGAGATAGATAAATGTTATTGATGTGGCTTAATATTAGGCTTTTTAGTTCTTTTATTGTTGGGGTGTTTAGGTGCTTGTGTATATATTTTATTATTGTGTCTTTTTGGCCTTCATGCTTTTTGATTAGGTTTCCCATTGGATGCTATAGTGGCTTATCATGCCCATATTATATGGGTATGATGTACCACTATGCCAATCAATGGGTACAGGGTTGGTATAGTGGTGCCGGGGTGGGTGGTTAGGCCTCTCGGGTAGGTAGCGGGGGATGGGGGTTAACCCCTTAATTACTATAGTGGTTATTAACCGCTACGGTGATTAAGGGGTTAGGGGCCATTAGATTGTATTTTTTCATGTATTCTTGCTGGCATCGGAGGACATGGCCCTGCAGTATGCTGATGAGGATGCCCTTCATGATGGTAGGGGTAAGTAGAAAGGTTTATTTACTTTATTTATGCTGGCTGGCTAATGTTTTATTTAATAATGGGCAAATGAGCTATTATCCACATCTGGATAATAGTTACTGTATATATTGGGGGGGGGGGTGTTTTTATTTAACTGTATTGCAAAAAAAATGTTGCCACATGATTGGTACCGTAGGTCAGCAGGGACCACCCGAGGGCCCACAGTCACCTACGGGGGCCACCTGAGGACACCCGGACACCCGCGGTCTCTTGTATCAATCATGTGGGGGTAGAGGAGGTGGATATTAGTGTTTATTGTGGGTGGCGGATGGTTGATGGGGGTATGTTGCCCATGGTGGGTAGCGGGAGGGGTTAACCCCCTTCATTGCCTTAGCGGTTAGCCGCTAAGGTAAGGAAGTTGGCTGTTAATGCATTTTTATTGCATTGGATTCATGCCGGAGGTCTCCGGTGCTGATATTAATGGGTATCAGTTCCGGAGACTCCCGGCATCAAGCCGATGCAGGAAAAAGGCAATTTTTTTTTCTAAGTCCCGTCTCGCCGCCTCTCAGCAGCTTCTCACCAGCCCCACGCCAACTTTCCCTGGCATAAGGATTGTGGGAGAAACTCGCCATTCTAGAGCTGCGATAACCTAATCGCGGCTACTAGAATTGCACGAGTTTCAGAACATGCCGATAAAAGGCTTATCACCGCTTATCCGGCGTTTTTTTTTTTTTTTTTTGAAGGCTCAAAAATTTGGAGATTCATTCTTTTATCGCCCCCTTACAGCTGCAGCGGCCGTTATTCTAACACTCCACGCGGTGTATATATCGGAATACCCATGTCATGGCGCGTGATCTCTTCCAACCTTTCCGCCTTAAGACGAGAGTGCGGCGAGTGCAGAAAATGGCATTTTAGAGTTCTGTTTTATAAACACCTGAAATTGACACAGTAGCACAGTACTGTACACACTGCAAATCATTCATTTCATTGCACCCAAAGAAACAGAATCCATGAAATTCAAACAAAGCAATGGCGATAAGCGCGGGTGCCTGGGGCGATTGGCCGCGTTCATGCCGCGTGGAATACAGCAGAGCACACGAAATCGGTGCCGTGATTTGTTCGAATAACGGCCGCTGCAGCTGTATCTAGACTTACTGAATAGCAGTAGGCATTTTGGCCGATAAGTACTCGATAAGTGGTTGTGAACTCTTATAGCACAGGGACCCTTAGTCTTAGTGTGATCACAACTTTAAAGCAATGATACCCTTTATTCCTGATGTGGTATTAAACCCAGCTGAAAGAATAAACCTATATCGTTGTGCAAATACAAGTAAATAGTTTGTTTGGAATAACATCACTGAACTAGAAAAAGAGAAAAATGAGCGCATTTATTACAAATTATATTTGTTTAATCATTAATATTTCATTTGCAGCCAATTTTAATGTCTTTTGGCTTCATTAATTTGAAAGGAAAATGGTCTGCAGCACATTTTAAAGTATTTTCTCTGCACCTGTCCTCATAACATAGCTGTTATCTGTTGTGCAGTAAGACGGGGAGAGCAGGCGGGAAGTCGTTGGCAGGGCGTAGTCTGCATGGACTGCTCACTTCAATTAAAGCATTAAATAAACAGAACTGAACTGCAAGATTGCAAAAAAACAAACAAGCTACAGAACAAAAGTATTAATTTAACATTATTACTGGACATCCCAAATACTATATACTTTTATTTATTAACGTGCAAGTCAGTCATTTTAATATTTCATTACTATTTAAAAATGTATGCAATGTCTCTCTTTTTATTCCGTTCATGCACATTTTTATCGTTATGGGTGTTCTAAGACTCTTTGTTAAAACTGTCATAAATTGTATGATGGGATCTGTGAATTTTCAATGTAATAGTTACTTCTCTCGTGTCAGCGTTTAACCAGCTGGCATAATACTGCAGCATTCAATGTCAAACTCCCTCTCTTTTACACCGCCTCTCCCCCTCCCGCTCACTCCCCACCTCACTCTCTTACAACACCTCTCTCCCTCCCTCTTACATCTCCGCTCGCTCACTAACTCTCCCCCTCCTCCTCTCAAATTCCGCTCCCCCTCACACTCAATCCCTCTCCTCACACTCAATCTCCAATTTTCCCTCCTCACACTCAATAACCCTCCCTCCTCACGCTCAATACCCCCTCTCCTCCTCACACTCAATACCTCCATCCCCTCCTCATACACAATCCCCACCTCCTTTCCTCACACTCAATACCCCATCCTATCCTCACACTCAATCTCCACCTCCTTTCCTCACACTCAATACCCCATCCTATCCTCACACTCAATCTCCACCTCCTTTCCTCACACTCAATTCCTCTCCCTCCCCCACTTAATACGCCCCTCCCCCCACTCAATACCCACCCCCCACTCAAAATACACACACACTCCCCCCACCCTCCAAGAGTTTTTCCTTTGAGAAGGCCTCCGGTGCATCGCGGATCCCACAAGAGGATGCAGAAGTTGTGCCTGACTTCGGGTGCCAAGCAGCACATGTGGGAGGGGATTGAGGTGAAGGCTCGGCTGGGAAGAACTGGGAAGAGCTGGAGCCCAGCAGCCCAGAGGTGGAAGTTGGACCCGACCTCTGGCCGGCCATGCCCCTCACAGCCGCGGGGCCCGGGACACTTGTCCCTTCTGCCCCCTGTCTGCCCCCCGCCCCCGGGACAGTTGCCCCAGCTCGGTGGCCCTAACTGTACCTAATCACTGTTTAACATTGTTGAGTCAATGAAGAGCAGTTTGGTGGGTGGTTTCACCTTCATATCTTGCATTGGGGCAGTAGTAGATTGGCACGTGTATACCTCTTGGGATTTTGGACTGGTTGTTTTGTGGGGTACAGATAGTGTCTACTTTGGAGGTATTCCTACATTTTATATCACGGACTGTTGCACAGATATGTGCCTTGTGGAGTCTGTTTCTGATGATCTGATTGGAAAGGTTAGAGGATGTTTAGAGGGAAGCAGAGGGGGTATAGAAAACATCTGTATCGGCGTGTCCTCTTCACTGAGTCCTGTTTGTACTGTAGTTCTCTGATGATATCTTTGAGAGGTTCCAGTGCTCCCTATAAGTGGGGTTCCATTTAAATCTTTTTGTCCTTGTACTGTAGAAGCGACTGTCTGGGTTTTTATTTTGTGTGTTCTATTATTCTGTCAGTTTCTCTGGCGTTGGGTCCCTGTGCAGTTAAGGCATCTCAGTGTTTGTAAATGTTTGTTCTCATCGGAGCATATCCTGTTGTATCAAAGTGCCTCGCTGCATATGAGATTCTTTTTTGTCATGGTCCGTTGATTTGTAGTTTCAAGTAAGCTTATGTTTGTCACTGCGTATTCCAGGCAGAGTTTGATGGGTGGGTGGCTGTTGTTAAGTGTCTGGTGGAATTCTATGAGGGTATTGATTACAGTTAAAGAAAACCCTCGATACTCAACACACTATATATACATATGCAATACACAATAAATTAAAACGCTGTGCTATTTATCTCTTATACTAGTCCTAGTATCCAGTGTGGAAGCCACTCAGGCCAATATTATTGCCAGTACTGCGGTGGAGCTCTTATCTCAAAATGGCGTGAAGTCGTGTTTGCAGGCCTGTTGAGGGTGAAACATTTGTGAAGTGTGTGTGTGTGATACACAAAGGATACTCAAACGTTGCGGGAAAGGGCCTCCCAGATGTCTGTTGTCCAGTTGCACTTTAACAACCCAGCAAGTATCTGGATCTCTCTTGTGGGTTCTTCTCCTCTCTGTGTGTAGGGGGTGTGTTTCTGCTGCTGTCTCTCGCTTTCTCTCTCCTTGGCTAGCAGTCTCCTACAAGCCTCCTCTTTTACCTCTGTGAGTGTCAGGCTGTCTCTCTTAAGCCCCTCTCACTGCCACCTGGGCTGTCTCTCAGACTGTCACTACCTATCTCTGTCTCAGACTAACAGTTGGTCTACAGATTCTACCCATTCCCATATGTAGAAATGGGGGAGCCAGCCCCAATCCATTTCCCGGAGTTTTCCCAATTTGCCACCCAAAATCTGTCCCGCCGTGTAAAATCCGCGTGGATTCATCTAAAACCGCCATTGGGTACAATCCGCTGGCGAATTGTAATAGTCCAATCCGGGGATTCTTAAAATCCGTCGGCAGATTGCGGAAACCTGCGGATGGATTGTCATTGTTAAATAAAAAAAAATAATAAGCAAAAGGCGAATCCCCATTTGTGAGACTGATCCGCTGAAATCCACGGACCAAAGGAACCGGTCGGTCCATGGCGGATCCAAATCCGCCCAAATCAATTCGCCCGTCTCTACCCATATCTCCTGTCATGTGTTGCCAGGCAGACCAGGGACAGTGTCACATTCCTTATCGCAAGATGTGATAGGTGGAGCAGATTTATGCTGTATTGTCCACAGTAAACATGCAGGGGCTACATGTGAGTGTGCATATGTATGTATACATACATGTGTATATGTACACACACCCAGTGTGTGTATGTGTATATATATATGTGTATGGATGGATGGATGTGTGTGTATGCACATTCACTGTCTTGTTCCATTCAGGATCTTACTGCAGTTTGTGCAGCTGTCTGGGTAATGATTAAATAACAGTAGTGTGTACTGTACAGTATGTAGTCTCTTATGCCTCCTGTGTTCATTTTCACACTAGCCTGCCAGCATCCACTATAGCATAATATCTCATATCCTTTCACAATCCATTGCAACTAGCTACCATCTCTCCAAAATACTATATATATATCTTCTGTCTGTACTACTGCCACAGTGAAGAAGAGCCCTGGGAGGGTCACAGGCTTATCATTTATCCACTATTTATTGGTCCAATAAAAGGTATCATACTACCTGCTCCTCCTCCCTCATTTGGTGCCTAAGTAAATAGAAGAAAGGACCAATACAGCGACCCACCCTTTTTCGTACTATGAGCACTGCTGAAAGCAGTATATATGTAACCCCCTGTGTCTGAACATATAGAGCAGCGGTGGAGAACTCAAGGGCCACCAACAGGTCAGGTTTTGAGGATATCCCTGCTTCAGCACAGGTGGCGGAATCGACTGAGCCACTGATTTAACCACCTGTGCTGAAGCAGGGAAATCCTCAGTCAAAGACTGAGCTACTGATTGAGCCGAAGACTGTACCTCCTATGCTGAAGCAGGGATATCCTTAAAACCTGACCTGTTGGTGACCCTTGAGGACTGGAGTTGCCCACTCCTGATATAGAATATACTGCCACAGTTACTGTACAGAATTCCATCTCATCCCTGCCGTGTGAACAGATGAATGCAGATGGAATAAGAGCGTGACAGTGTTTGCGTGGGCTGATATTGTGAGCTCGTGGACACTGTTTCCCTGCCCTGGAAACGGAATAGTTCCTGAAAACATAACTTGTGTTCACAAATTACGGCAATGAAAGTTGAGCCGTATGCACCGTTCTTTCTGCTTTGGTCTATGTCCAATGTAAGAAGCTTACTTCAAGCCCGCGCCTCGGAGGGCGCCTTCCCAAGGTCTTCTTACGCCAAGTCCGTAGTGCAGGCGCGCGCACGCCGGGGTGCATGGCGTTGCGTGCGCCTGCTGCCCGAGCGATCTGTGGACTTCAGATCGCTCGCGATGGGGGTGGCGTGGCCGTGACGTGGCCTTCATTGGCTGAACCGCCCATGTGATGTGGTCTTCATTGGCTGAACCGCCCATGTGATGTGGTCTTCATTGGCTGAACCGCCCATGTGATGTGGTCTTCATTGGCTGAACGGCCCATGTGACGTGGCCGCTGCACCAAAACTCAAATCTTTGCCTTCTGGAAATGCAGCCGCGCCGTCGCGACTCATCGCGCCCGTACTCGCGTGCCGTATGTGCGGCCTCACAATGGAGCCGTCTCTTGGTCGCGTTCACAATGGACGAGGCCTTAGGTACACGGTGTCGCTGGACACTTCCCTGCTATGCACACATGAAGCACGTCTCCCTCTCTCCAGAACCACGGCTGAAAAGGCAAACAGTCGCGGCTCTGGAGACACCCCCCCACCCCCACGCATTAATCCTCCCATATCGCGGTTGCAGTCACGCAGTTTGCCCCGGTGCTGGAGGCAATTAGGACGGCTACATCTGTGAATGCCCCCCCACCAGATGCAATCCTATTTCCATAAGATGACTCCGTATGGGGGTACGTATGGGGGTACGGCTTCTTCTAGAACGGGTTGGAGCATCTTGCAGTAATTGTCTTTTAACGTGGTCCAATCAACTGCTTGGTAAACCTTCCCCAAAGGGATTTGCTCAAGGCAACAAGGAGAGGTGACATAGAGAATTCGGATTGGGCTCGCCTGCGTCACAGGCAATGTATTATCACTAAGCTACTCTCTCACACACCGTGGTACACTGATGCTGGAAGACACGTGCTAAATATCGCCACCACCATCAATTTAACAACAAAATTGCCTTGATTCATAGAACCCTTGGAGTTACCAGCTAACCGCAGAGGAGCTGAAAAGGAGAGAGACGATAGAAAAACACGGAGGGACTTGTGACCCTCTGATTGTACAACAAAAAAATGTAATCATGTTTCTGAGATTGAAGTGACCTCTGATGGGAAAAGCATTGCTGGGATTAAGTCAATAAATTTCCTAACACTATGATATAATGTTACGACGAGGACCAGATCAGTTGATCGTTCCTTGGGTTTGACTAATGGTTTTATAATAGCGGTGCAAAAACCATCACAGGTCACAGTGCACCGGCTGCAGTGCTATTAGCAATCTGCTGTGGGACAAAGTGTCATCTTTTTATTGTATTTCGATATTTTACACGCGGAAGCTTGATCCGCAGGTCCGGAAACTGTGCAGCAAAGTTACCATTGCTCTTTCGGTATAAAAATATATCAAACGTGGGAATTGTTTCAGGGAGACGGATGGTCAGCAACAGGTTGGAGGTCCTGGGACTGGTCACACAGGACACGTGGCTCAGACTGTGGCATTCAACATTCACGGCAAAGAAATGCAATTTTTAAGAATATGAAGTCTGGTCATACTCGTCAGAACATTTTAATCCACTCCTTGTTTTCTTAGCAGGTGTTTTCTCCCCCCCCCCCCCCATTTCTATAGAGATGCGGCAAACCTATATTAGGGTATAATCTCGGCAAATAAAAGTATCACGTTGTGAGCACATTCACACGTCTGAGACAGGTCGGCAACCCTGCCCTTCCCTGTTATCTCTTAGCATACACTGCTTCCACTGAGGCCAGGGATTCTGGGTAATGACATGCAAATGAGCACTGTCACCTTTTGCTTCTTATCCATTTTAACATGGGACCCCTATGAGCTTATGCCTGCCGCATTACACAGTTTTCAGCACAGCCTGGATTAAAGAAGTGCAGAGCCAGTAACCCTACTCACAGACAGCTATTTCAACCTTTTGAATCTCTTTAGTTTGAGGCTGGTTACTGACTATGCAACGTGAAGCTGGAATAGGTTTCAATCACACATTATATACATTATGGTGGATACAAACGTGAGAAAAATCCTCCAACAGAAAAGTGTAACTCAAATTAAAATCCCACTTGTGAGGATATTCGCATGTCTCACACAGGTCTGCAACCCTGCCCTTCCCCATTAAATAATAGCATACAGTGCTTCCACTGCAGCTGGGGATTCTGGGAAAATCTCATTATGACACTTGGTTACACCGACATGGTTAGGAAGCTCGGTCAGAGATACGGATGTGTGACTCATTCACACATTTTTGAGACAAATATTAGAAATTAGCGGATGGTGAACAGATTGTGAAACTATCAAATAGCAAAGTATCAAACGGCACAAAAACCACTAACTGCACATGTCGCATATCGCGATATGGTTGTAACCAGGCAACGCTTACCTCAATGGCAGGCGCTATACACACAATTCCTTTTTTTAAAGATGGTGGTATTTGGCGAGTTTCCACAACAAAAACCAAGTGGTACGTTTCTTTTGCCCGGTAAATCAACAAATCACATCCAAACTGACTATGTACTGTTTCCCAAATGGTTTAAAACAGTCAACAGAACGTTTGGGAACAGGACAGGGGTACAAACACACTGAAATGTTCCAGCACTCACTATTGGAAAAATGGTCAAAAAACGGAATATGCCAAAATGTGAATTTTAATGAAAAAAGCGAAATCTAAAATAAACCTGGAATAATGTCACGTCAGCAGGAAATACACAAAATGGACCCTAAGAATAGGGATGTGGGGAAACTATACAAGGGAAGGGATACCACAATGGGAAAGGAGGAGGGAACAACAAAATAAGGGGGGGTGATTGGGTGGGTAACAAGGGGGGCAACGTTTCGGGGTAAGAATCCCTTCCTCAGGCCCATTCCCTCAAGTCCAAAGGGACAAAAGATACTTCCCTACACCCTTATAACCCCAGTATATAGAGCACAAGCAAACACAAAATGCTATGAAATACAATAAATCACAAGTTCAATGAGTCCAGATCCTAGCAGGTGAATACAATTCTCAAGAGATACAAAGTCCAACCGTAAAGTCCTTGGTCAGGGTCTGGCTTATCCTCACTCTCTCGCTCTCCTGCTGTGTAGGTAATGCTGAACAGGGATACATTTTCACATACTTGCGGATTGCGAGCACAGAAATCCTAGGGATCAAAAAGTAATGAGAGTAAAGGGCTGGCAATTTACCAAGCAGAAAGTTACATGGGGTTACCATTCCCCGTGAGCTTCACGTGGCTAATATTGTGGCCACGCAATTGGGAGGATAGTGGAGAGGATGAATCCCTGTCCCAGATCATTGGTGTGTCCTAACCTTTCCTTTTTTTCCTTTTGATACAGGCCTGGGTATGGAGAATATTGGCGGGATCTTTGTGGTGTTAATCTGTGGCTTAATAGTGGCCATTTTCATGGCGATGTTGGAGTTCTTGTGGACAGTGCGGAATTCTGAGGAATCGGAGGTAATATAGAAGAATATATCTCACTTGATGAGTCATTCATTCCCTACCAGGACCAATGTGTAGCGCTGGCAGGGACGTGCGCAAGGCCGCGATTGTACGCGCCGTGCGCGCGCCGCCGGAACAAACTAATGGTGGCCAATGAAGGCGCGCATAGTGCGTGCGACCAAGAGCTACGGAGCGACAGACTGGTGAGGAGACAAATGACAGTGTTTTTGGAGCGCGACGGCCGCGTCACCTGAGCAATTTAGCCAATGAGAGCGAACAGCTCCCGTGACGTCATGGCAACGCCTCCCGATGCCCCCGGCCAGCAGTGCATGTTTCGCGTGCGCGCCTCCAGTATAATCGCGGCCTAAGGGGTTACATCTGGGTGATGGGTGCCATTTTTAAATCCGTTTGTAAACATGGTGAGCTTAAACTGAAGGTTTGATTTCCTCTGACTGCTCCCTCTTGTGGTGTTCATGTGTGTTTCACAAGGGTGTTCACAGGCAAAGACCCCCTCTCTTCCCATCCGCTTATCTTTATTGGCTGTCTGATAAGGAAGGATGGACTAAGGCAGGGGGTTCTCAACTCCAGTCCTCACGACCCCCCAACAGAATATTCCTGCTTCAGCACAGGTGGCACAATCAGTGACTCGGTCAAAGACTGAGCCACTGATTGAGCCACCTGTGCTGGAGCAGGGATATCCTGAAACCTTGACCTGTTGGGGGATCTTGAGGACTGGAGCTGAGGACCCCCGGACTAAGGGTAAAGAAAACAATTGATTGACAAACATCACTCCCCACTCAGAGGTCCCTGAGAAATGCAACTTGTAATTAATTTAGAAACAAACAAAAATCACCCAATCTTTGCTTTAAATACTGCTAGATTAGTTTAAGGAAACCAATTAGCTGATTAATTTCTGTACAAAGGGTTGGGTTTTTTTTTTAGCAAGTTGTGTGGGATTGCTCCATTAAGCTAATAAATATTGCTGATATAGAATACAAAGGTCAAACAAAAGGACTTCTATCAGCAATTCTCCGTCCTGTCAATCCAAGATCTTCATATTAATCGATCATCTCTGGAGAGCCAGGCGGGTGATTCTGATCTCGGTCACAATACCGTAATCAGTTTACATGTTTAAGGGAACTAGATCCACTGTTTGATCTACAAAAATTAAAATAAGGAAATGGTATTAGGAAAGTAACCCATTCTGTAAAACAACAATAGCTGGTTCTGACACTGTATATGAGCATTAAGCCTATGACCATATATTGGTATTTTATAGAGTAGAGAATTCAGGAAACACAGAAAGAAAACTCATCAATGACTCTAGATCACCTGTATTTTGGTCCAGGTTGGACATTAGTCAGATTTAAACACCTTAAATCGCAAGCGATACAACATACGGTTACATCAAGTGTTCAAAATGTAAGTTTTGCATTTTCAATCCGTTTCGCGGTGTAAAATCCGCAAACAGATTTGGTCGGTTTTTATGCGCATGGATTCATCAAAAACCGCCATTGGACACAACCCGTGGACGGATTTCTAGAATCCAATTCGCGGATTCAGCAATCCGTCGGCGGATTCTTATTATTGGTAATAAAAATACAAAATCTGCAAAATGCGAATCGCCCTTTTTGAGATTGATTTGCTGAAATCCGCGGACCAAGGGAACCGGATTCAATCCGGCAAACAAATTCGCCAATCTCGATCCAAAATGCCTCACATAGCTTCAGTTTGCCAGCAGAATGCTGGTTCTTTGTAGCTTCACGCGCAGCCTCCACATAATGAAAGCTGCGTCTGTTTTCTAGGTTTCGGTCTGCCAGGAGATGGCGTCAGAACTGCGCAGTATTATCCTTTGCAAAGACAGTTTTCTGCCTCGGAGGAGACGCGGTGGGGTGGTACGCGCAAGGCCTATTACTCCGGACGATAGGCGGGGGCGTAACACTAGCACCCTCAGCAATGGCAAACTGTGCGGAGGGAGCGGCCCTGACCCCTTGGCACAGAGACTGGCACAAGAAGCGGCTCTGGTAGCCCGCGGGTGCACACACATCCGTGTTTGTCCAGAGTGCCGCAGGTTCCAAGGACTTCGAGCCCGCCCAACTGGAGGCTCCCCGGCACAAAGCGAGGAGAGTTTAGAGTGGGAGAAGACAACCAACAGCAGTGAGCCAGAGTAGGAAGAAGAGACCACCAGAGACAAATAGAAGTCCATGTTTTCTTATTACAGATTATGTGACATTGTACATTTACAACTTCTTTCTACAACTGGAGTTACAAGTGGAAGATTCATGGTAGAAGAAGAAACTATCCCAATGGTTTCCTGTGTTGTGAGCTGGGATTAAAATTCCCGTTGGCATTAAAATAAGGGTCTCACCCCCAGTCTGGTATTGGATTGAGGCTGGATGATCGTTTCCCTCTGAACCGGAAAGTAGCACCTGCCTTTTGCCAAAATCCCATCTGCGAAGGATATGGTTAGGACATTCTTGATATTCTCCGAGGATTTACAAGATCAAATTGCTGAAGATAACAGATGTTCAGATCCGGCTGTGGTGCAGAGATTAGGAGTTACCAATCTCAAAGTCAGATGCCAAATAATGATACTGTCCAAAAAAACAAACATCTCCATAACCTTGACTTAATGGGTCTTGAAAGGTTTTGTGATTCAGCCACTATTCATCCCTCGTGGAGAAATCAAAACGACTTCCACGCCAACTATTAAACCCAACCACTGACTATCCACATAAACCACGGCGCAGCTTGGTGGGTTATGGAAGATAAAGTAGAACGATCATGACAAAAGCTTGTGAAAAAGATAAAGGGATCCTTGTTGTTTAACAAGAATTGGGTGGAAAATTCACTCTTCCAAGAGTATGGAAAATACAATGTACAGTATGGGAGGTACTTTTTTTTTTTTTTTTGATGAAAACTACAATTCTATGCAATTTCTGTAAAATAAAGACGAGAACTTCTTAAATATATGGTGT
This sequence comes from Ascaphus truei, assembly GCA_036426205.1. NCBI lineage: Eukaryota > Metazoa > Chordata > Amphibia > Anura > Ascaphidae > Ascaphus > Ascaphus truei. The sequence continues at coordinate 206,711 of WSYH01000362.1, forward strand.
GCGTTCTATTGTAGAACTGCTCTGTGGCGAATGGTCTCAATGTTTGTAATTGGGCAGCAATATTTGGCATTGCAAGGACGATCAGATGGCGATGTTTCCATACATGATTCAGAACACTAGCAATTATTAATAACATCAGTAATTAGAACCACAATGACCAGATCATGCAGCAAGGCAAGTATTTATCGCTGATCACTTTGAAAAATGTAACCTGTTAAAATGTTACTTAAGTGTATTTTGACTGCGTAAAAATGATTTGATAGTGCACAGTAACGAGGCAGCACACAAGAGAGATGTGCAAAATGTTCGCAGCACTTTGCAAACCATCCAAAATTTTGCAAACCCAGAAACATATATTTTGCTGGAGGGAGGGGGGGG
>WSYH01000362.1:207099-222250 GCA_036426205.1 Ascaphus truei
GACGAGAGAGGGAGAGAGAGCGGAGGGGGGAGGGGAGAGAGAGGGAGGGGGGGGAGAGAGAGGGAGGGGGGGGAGATGGAGAGAGAGGCACGGGAGGAGAGATGGGGGAGAGAGGAGGAGAGAGGGGGGAATGAGAGAGGGAGGGGGGAGAGAGAGGGAGGGGGGGGAGTAGAGAGAGGGAGGGGGGAGGAGAGGGAGGGGGGGGAGAGAGAGGGAGGGGGGGGAGAGAGGGGGAGGGGGGGGAGGGGAGAGAGAGGGGGGGGGAGGGATGAGAGAGGGAGGGGGGGGGAGAGAGAGAGAGGGAGGGTCGTATTGTTGAGGTGTCCACAAACCTATTAGATCACCACTGGATTGAGCACACATAATAATCACACAATCATTGTAAATGAAAAGCAAAAGAGGGGAATGTTTATTCTTTTGTTTTAAAGGGAGTGTGAGTGGCTCAGTGAGAAAAGACACTGACTGGCACTGAGTTTGAAGCAGGGGAACATGGATAATTCCGGTGTCGGCATCCTGTGACCTTGGGGCAAGTCACTTTAATCTCCTGCGCCTCAGGCACACAAAAAACGTAGATTGTAAGCACCCAGGGGCAGGGGTGTGCCTGCAAAAAGTTCTCTGAAAGCGCTACGTAAAACTAGCAGCGCTATACGAACAACGCTATTAATATTATTATTATTATTATTATTAAATATATCGTGTGCTATTGTTTGAAGCTGACAAACACTTTGCTCCTACGTGGGCCCTACACATTTAAAACAACACTCAGGTACGGAACACACATTATATTTTTAGGATAAACACAATTAGAGCTAATGATACTTTATATCCATTCTCACCCACCACGACACGTATTACAAACAGCGTGTATACCCGAATAGAAAAGACAAACTGTCACTTTATTGCTAATGCCTATATCAGTAAGTATAGTAATCAGGATGCAGATGTCTTGGGGACCAGGCTGGGCAGATATTAAAGCAGAATAATTCGCTTTTTTCACGAGACCATCACCTGACAAAATCTATTCACGCAACACAGAGAAAGTCAAGTGCTGATTGTAGGCAATTCTGTGCTACACTAATTAGAAACTATTCTGAGTATTGGTGTACTGAAATAAGCACTGAGCGGATACAAATATGTGCTTCCGGGTGGAACCTAAAATGTATTTTTATTAGGAGAGATCACTGTATTCTTATCGGCACTCAATGTTTATCGCTGAGAAATTGAAGAGGGAACCAAGACTTCCACCAGAGCTCTATTGATTTCTAAACAAAGTATCAGTCGGTTTATAATTAAATCGAAAAACAAATCACATTGAATTGATAACTAATGCAGGGAGGCTAATTCCAGTCCTAAGCCCGCCTGAACAGGTCAGGTTTTAGATATACCAGCTTCAGCACAGTGGGCTCAGAGGCCAGCTTCGACTGAGCCTTGATTGAGCCCCTGTGCTGAAAGCAGGGACTGATTGAGCCACCTGTGCTGAAGCTGGGATGTTATATGAAAACCGACCTGTTGGGGGGGGGGGGGGATGAGCACCCCTGTATTAATGGCTCGTCAAGTCTTTAATGCGACCAATATCTAATTGAGTTGATTACACATATCCCATTGGAGGCCAAACCTGCTTTAAAAATGTTTTGTCGCAGCTCAGAATAAAACTGCATTATTTCACAATCCGGGCTTTAACACAGACCTTCATTCCTCCTCATGCATCAAAGCCGCTTTTAGAAGTTTGCACCGCACCAGCAGCAATCTATTCATGGCGTGGCTGTTAAAAATGCAAAGATTTAGCTGAACCCTGTCACACGCAATTTTATTTATTTTGATACCTGCTAATTCTGACAATTAACGAACTCTATCACGTATATGCGGGCGACAATGGAAGACGGCGGTGTCATTTGTGGTTAAGTGTTCAGTTTAAAAGCACAAATGCTACATTTGCAATGCGTCCGTCACAATCTTCCTCGTCATTTAGCATTTAAAAAAAAACATCCATTTATCTGCCATTTCCCAGTCCTTTATCATCTCTGTCGGTGCTAGATTTGCAGGGTTTTATTATTGGTACGCTCTCGGTGCCTAATTTATGCTGAAAAAACAGCGAGATGAATGTATTGAATTACCTACACGGACATTTATCACAGCGCTCCCAGAATGGTAACACAATTGAGAATACGATCAGAAAATGGCCTAAGCTAATTTGTTATCTTTAACAACCTGAGAGTTTTGCCAGTGAGAGGTATATAAGTTACAATGTTACATTTTGCCAGTTATATAAGAATGTTAACGCACTAACGATATCGTATATTGTTAAAGGGTTTCTCATCTGCTTTGTTAGAAAAGAAAAAGTGTAATAGTAAGGAAGGTGCAGTTTGTTTCACAGGAACTTGCTCCTTATTCAGTATTCTCGGGTCCATCTGCGTGACCATCAATGCATGAACGTATTATAATTAGTTTAAGGGGATAAGCCACCTCATATTTGGTGCCATTTAACTAAAACAAAGAAAAATGAGATTGCCGCAGTTTAAAGACACAAAAGTTGATACATCCTATATAATCTTACTGAGCAATTCCCCTAAAATGCTCCTACGATAATAACGGCCTCCTTAACTAATGCTCTAGCTCATAACTGCCTCCCTAACTCTCCTATAACTTTCTCTAATGTCCCTCTCCTCCAACACTAACTCCTCCCATAATCTGGCTCTCTATAACGCATCCATAACTGTTCCTTTTAACTCCTCCCCAATGCTCCATATAACTCCTCCCCTAACAATGCTCTCTACAAACTCCTCCCCTAACAGTTCCTATAAACTGTTCCCTAACCTCCTCCTCTAGCTCCTATAAGTTACTCCTAAAAAACATTGGAATGCCGATATTCATTTTAAGAATGTAGCAATATATTCAAACCCACGCTGAATAATTGAAATTATTTCTATACTGGACAGGTATTTATAGTCACTAAGTCACGGACAGACACTTTGCTCTTTACTCCCTTAAGACCGCGATTATTGTGCAGGGCACCCACATTAAGAGCGCCAGAACACAATGTGATTCCGCAATGAGGCAAGCACACCTAGCAAGCGCGACGACGATGTAGTCCTCTCCGTTCTATTCTGTACCCCGCTATTATTACCTCTGACTCTCTTCCTTTTCTTCCCCACACATCACTGTCCGCGCACACGAATTGTGAAAATACCATCCAAAATGTTTCTTCACGCAAACGGCCGCGTCACCTGAGGGTGTTCAAGCCAGGTGAGGGGCAGAGCGCTAGGTGACATCACAGCCAGCGCCCTGTCGCCTCCCGATGGCCTCACGCCTGCTCAGTGCAGGTTTCACGTGCTCGTTCGTGCGGTCGCTGGCACAATATCGCGGCCTAAGATAAACACGACAACGGAAATACAAAGAACGATAGAAGCGCGACGCCCACCGAGAACCCCATAGTGTAGTAAATAAAATAGGAGGTTGTATAAAGAAGGGGAAATTAGCAGCGCCGAGAAAGAAAACATTGAGGGGAGGACGATCTCGGTGTGTATTATCCTTTCCTACCTCAGCTGTCCGGCGGAGGTGAATCCAAGGCCAACCTAGCCTTTGAAGGAGGCCGACGCGCCGTTAAGGAATCCTGTGCAGCAGCCGTGGGAGCAATCATTCCCATACGCGTGAGTTTATACTTACTATTGCCACACTTTTATCTTTAGTATGCACTGCTAGATTTACTTCTTTTAAACTTTGTTATTTATTTACTTACAATTTGAGAGGTCTTGCGCAATCTCTTTGTTTTTCTATATAGCTGCGGTTATCGGACCCCCAGCTTTCTCAGCTTACAGCAGCAGACCCTCCCTTCCAAAGAGAAGTTTAATTAAACACATTGCCTTTGTTGGTGTTATGTATATTTATTTATTACACCACGTTATGATACATATGCACTATTGTAACATGGTTATTTATCTGTGGTTCTTTATCATCACTAGTTGTTTAAACATTTGATTCTTCAATCACTATTTTTTTAACACATAATTGACTGGCTTGGACATTTTGGTTCTACAGAACATTACGGGCCGGAAGAGTTGCTTAATCGTGGGCCATCCGCACGAGTATTCACTACAGGGGACACAACTCATCGTGTGTCAGTTCTTTTTCCAGGTACTAGTTGAAATGAATGGTGCGTGGCGACTTCTCGCGGGATGGACGTCCTTTGCTAGTAAGACGGATATCAACGCGGAATATTCATTACAAAATTGTCATACCCTGCAGAGTCCATTCAACCATCGCCCATGCTGGGCTCTGCGCGCCTTGATAACTGCCCCGCAAATGAATCCTATATAATTAAAACTTACAACGCTCTTTCAACATTATTACGATTACCTGGTAACAGTGCCGCCAGAAGCGAAAATAATTTCCAGCATCAACGTACTCCAAGCGTGCTCTTAAAGGGCGTTCCTTATGGCCCCAAAGTGTATCAAAGGCAAAGACAGGTTTCCCTCAGGGTGATTTATGCTCTTTACCAAAAATCAGGTTGGTAAACCACAGTGAGTGGAGTTTGGTTTCATCCGGCTCTTCTCTTGTCCGATGTGAGCAGCGACGGAATTCAATATCCGTCCCCCACCCCCCATGCACTTACTTGTGTCCTGGCCTCCGGCGCCTCCTGGCTGCCTCCCTCTGCTTCTTTGGAAATCCCAGCTCAACGGGCGTCACCAATGTACATTTGACGTCCGATTGCCCGTGGCAAAACGAGACGAGTGTTGTTTGGTGACGGGCAACGTTGGGGACAGTCGTTGGCGTCATTGACGTGGGATTGCACAAGGCAGCGGAAGGAGTGGCACATGGCCAGCAAGGAGGGCGGCAGGAACATGGAGTGCCTTCCATTACGGCCGGGAGAGTGTGGCAAAAGCATTCAATGGGGCGGACTTTTTGACGCCTGAGGACTGGGCCTAACGGGACATCTGCAAATGGATGAACGAAATGCGGGGGGAGGGGGGCACACCTTAGAAGAAAAAAACGGATGGCGGTGGGAGGGGGGGGGGGGGGGGAGAGAGAGAGAGGGAGGGTCGTATTGTTGAGGTGTCCACAAACCTAATTAAGATACCACCACTGGATTGAGCACACGATTAATAATCACACACATCATTGTAAATGAAAAGCAAGAGGGAATGTTTATTCTTTATGTTTAAAGGGAGTGTGAGTGGCTCAGTGAGTAAAGACACTGACTGGCACTGAGTTTGAAGCAGGGGAACCTGGTTCAATTCCCGGTGTCGGCTCCTTGTGACCTTGGGCAAGTCACTTTATCTCCCTGCGCCTCAGGCACCAAAAACGTAGATTGTAAGCACCACGGGGCAGGGGCTGTGCCTGCAAAATGTCTCTGTAAAGCGCTACGTAAAACTAGCAGCGCTATACAAGAACAAGCTATTAATATTATTATTATTATTATTATTAAATATACTAGTGTGCTATTGTTTGAAGCTGACAAACACTTTGCTCCTACGTGGGCCTACACATTTAACACAACACTCAGGTACGGAACACACATTATATTTTTATGGATAAACACAATTAGAGCTAATGATACTTTATATCCATTCTCACCCACACTGACACGTATTACAAACAGCGTGTATACCCGAATAGAACAGACAACTGTCACTTTATCTGCTTAATTGCCTATTCATCAGTAAGTATAGTAACTCAGGATGCAGATGTCCTTGGGGACCAGGCTGGGAGATTAAAGCAGAATAATTCGCTTTTTTCACGAGACCATCACCTGCAAAATCTTATTCACGCAACCACAGAGAAAAGTCAAGTGCTGATTGTAGGCAATTCTGTCGCTACACTAATTAGAAACTATTCTGAGTATTGGTGTACTGAAATAAGCACTTGAGCGAGTACAAATATGTGCTTCCTGGGTGGAACCTAAATGTACTTGTATTAGGAGAGATCACTGTATTCTTATCGGCACTCAAATGTTTATCGCTAGAAATTGAAGAGGGAACCAAGACTTTCCACAAGAGCCTCTATTGATTTCTAAACAAAGTATCACGGTTTATAATTAAATCTGAAAACAAATCACATTGACTTGATAACTTAATGCAGGGAGGCTCATTTCCAGTCCTCAAGCCCGCCCTGAACAGGTCAGGTTTTCAGGATATACCAGCTTCAGCACAGGTGGCTCAGAGGCACAGTCTTCGACTGAGCCTCTGATTGAGCCCCCTGTGCTGAAGCAGGGACTGATTGAGCCACCTGTGCTGAAGCTGGGATATCCTGAAAACCTGACCTGTTGGGGGGGGGGGGGGGAGTTGAGCACCCCTGTATTAATGGCTCGTCAAGTCTTTTAATGCGACCAATATCTAATTTGTATGTGATCTTACACTATCCCATTGGAGGCCAACACCTGCTTTAAAAATGTCTTCTTGTCGCAGATCAGAATAAAACTGCATTATTTCACAATCCGGGCTTATAACACAGACCTTCATTCCTCCTCATGCATCAAAGCCGCTTCTAGAAGTTTGCACCGACACCAGCAGCAATCTATTCATGGACATGTGGCTGTAAAAATGCAAAGATTTAGCTGAACCTGTCACACGGCAATTTTATTTATTTCTGATACCTGCCTAATTCTGACAATTAACCGAACTCTATCACGTAATGCGGGCGACAAATGGAAGACGGCGGTGTCATTTGTGCGTTAAGTGTTCAGTTTAAAAGCACAAATGCTACATTTGCAATGCGTCCCGTCACATCTTCCTCGTCATTTTAGCATTTAAAAAAACATCCCATTTATCTTTGCCATTTCCCAGTCACTTTATCATTCTGTCGGTGCTAGATTTGCAGGGTTTTATTATTGTACTGCTCTCGGTGCCTAATTTATGCTGAAAAACAGCAAGATGAATGTTATTGAATTACCTACACGCACATTTATCACAGCGCTCCCAGACTGGTAACACAATTTAAGAATACGATTCAGAAAATGGCTAAGCTAATTTGTCTATCTAACAACCTGAGAGTTTTGCCAGTGAGAGGTATAAAGTTACAATGTTACATTTTGCACAGTTATATAAGAATGTTAACGCACTAACTGTATATCGTATATTGTTAAAGGGTTTCTCATCTGCTTTGTTAAGAAAATAAAAAGTGTAATTAGTTAAGGAAGGTGCAGGTTTTCCCAGAACTTTGCTCCTTCATTCAGCTTTCTCTGGTCCATCTGCGTTGACATCAAATGCATGAAACGTATAATTTGAGTTTAAGAGGATAATGCCACCTCATATCTGGTGCATTTAACTAAAACAAAGAAAAAATGAAGATTGCCGCATTTAAAGACACAAACGTTGATACATCCTATTATAATATTGTACTGAGCAATTCATCCCTAAACTGCTCCTATAACGCCTCCCATAACTGCTCTCTATAACTCCTCCCCTAACTGCTCCTATAACGCCTCCCATAACTGCTCCCTCTAACTCCTCCCCTAACTGCTCCATATAACTCCTCCCCTAACTGCTCCTATAACGCCTCCCATAACTGCTCCCTATAACTCCTCCCCTAACTGCTCCATATAACTCCTCCCCTAACTGCTCTCTACAACTCCTCCCCTAACAGTTCCTATAACTGTTCCCTATACCTCCTCCTCTAGCTGCTCCTATAAGTACTCCCTAACACATTGGAATGCCATATTCAATTTTAAGAATGTAAGCACTTATATTCAACACCCCACGCTGATTAATTGAAATTATTTCTATAACTGGTACAGTATTATAGTCACTAAGTCACGGACAGACACTTTGCTCTTTACTCCCCTTAAGACCGCGATTATAGTGCAGGCGCACCCCATAAGGCGCCACGAACACAAATGTGCATTCCGCAATGAGGCCACCCATAGCGCGCGCGAGCGTGCAGAGCGACCGCGCACACGAATTGTGAAAATACCATCCAAATTGTTTTCTTCACGCAACGGCCGCGTCACCTGAGCGGTTCAGCCAGTGAGGGCGAGCCGCTCAGGTGACATCACAGCCACGCGTCCCTGTCGCCTCCCGATGCCTCCAGCCTGCAGTGCATGTTTCACGTGCTCGTCGTGCGGTCGCTGGCACTATAATCGCGGCCTAAAGCATAACATCACAGGAAATACAAAGAAGAAAGCGCGAGACCCCAATAGTGTAGTAAATAAAATAGAAGGTTTTATAAAGAAGGGGATATATAGCAGCGCCCGGAAGAAAACATTTGACGGGGAGGACGATCTCTGGTGTATATCCTTCTCCTACCTCAGCTGTCCGGCGGAGGTGAACATCCAAGGCAAACCGTAGCCTTTGAAGGAGGACGACGCGCCTTTAAGGATCCTGTGCAGCAGCCGTGGGAGCATCTGTCCCATACTGGTTATTATACCTACATGCCCATTTTTATCTTATATTATGCACGTGCATACATTACCTTCTTTATAAAACTTTTTATTTTATTTACTACACTATGAAGGTCTTGCGCAATCTTCTTTGTTTTTCTATATAGCTGGCGTTATCCTGACCCCAGCCTTCTTCAGTACAGCAGCAGACCCTCCATTCCAAAGAGAAGTTTAATTAATACACATTGCATTTGTGGTGTTCATGTATATTTTATTATTTACACACACGTTATAATACACTATGCACATTATTTGTTAACCATGGTTATTTATCTGTGGTTTCTTTATTCATTCACATAGTTGTTTAAAACATTTGATTCTTAATATCACTATTTTTTTAACACATATATTGATGCGCTTGGACATTTTGGTTCTACATAACATTACAGGGCCGGAAGAGTCTGCTTACTACGTGGCATCCGCACGAGTATTCACTACAGGGGACAATCACAGTTGTGTCATGTTCTTTTTCCGGTACTAGTGAAATGAATGGTGCGCTGGCGACTTCTCGCGGGATGGACGTCCTTCTGTTAGTAAGAGGCATTCCAAAGCCGGAACTATTCATTAAAAAATTGTCATACAGAGAGACTCAATTAAACCATCGCACATGCTGGGCTCTCGCAGCATGATTGATAACTGCACAGAAATGACATCATTAATTAAAAATTGACAAAGCTTTTTCAAATTATTACGATACCTGGTCACAGTGCCGCAGAGAAATAATTATCCAGCATCAAATACTCAGAGTGCTCTTAAAGGGGCAGTCCCTTTTCGGACCAAAGTGTATCAAAGGCAAAGACAGGTTTCCCATCAGGGTGATTAATGCTTTTACCAAAATCAGGTTTGTAAACACAGTGAGTGGAGTTTGGTTTCATCCGGCTTCTTCTCTTGTCCGATGTGAGCAGCGACGGAATTCAATATCCGCTTCCCCCCACCCCCCATTGCACTTACCTGTGTCCTGCTGCCTCCGTGCTGCCTCCTTGCTGCCTCCCTCCTGCTCCTTTGGAATCCCAGCGTCACCGTGGACGTCACCAATGTCATTTGACGTCACGATGCCGTGGCAACGAGACGCCGTGTGACGGCACGTTGGGGACGTCCGTGGCGTCATTTGACGCTGGGATTGCAAAGGAGCAGGAAGGCGGCAGCAAGGAGGCGGCAGGACACATGGAAGTGCCTTTCCATTAGGCCCGAGAGTGTGGCAAAAGCATATGGGGGCGGACATTTTTGCCGCCCTGAGGACTGGGCCTAACGGGAAATCTGCCAATGGATAAGCCCCTGTGGGGCTTTTGTACTCAGCGCCCCAAACTGATGTTTTTGGCACAAGTCCGGTCGCTCGGAAATGTCATTTCAAATCGGGCTTGTCTGCGTCGGCGTACTAACCGGACATTTCTCCATCTGTGGCATCAGCATCGGAAATCGTTTTCAATGTGTTCTTTAAATAGGCTACAAATGGAAATAGCCTCCAAAGAAGAGGACGCGTGACAGAATTGAACAAGTGTATATTGCGACGAGGGTGCTCTAATATTGATTTACACTTGAAAGCCTCCCGAACCTCAGGGGGAGGTGCAGCTTCTGCAGGTATTGTTAAAGCTGTAAAAATGTTACAACAAAAAAATGTAGTTATCAAATGAGTTTATTCAGTGTACACAGGAGAAAGCTTCTATAGAAAAGCTCTCTAACAGTTAATATGGTATGACATATATTTATACCCTAAAAACAAAAACATACGCCCCTTTATGAGGTCGCTTGTGCGTCATAAAAATAACATAATTGTATAATAAAGAAACAAAATGAATATATGTAAATCAGCAAAAAGGATTACATCAGCTTCAGTAACCTTTCCTCCACATTATTATTGATACTTTGTTTCAGAGTTATTTATTTATTTATAAAATGTGTTACCAGGAAGTAATACATTGAGAGTTACCTCTCGTTTTCAAGTATGTCCTGGGCACAGAGTAAAACAAATAATACATGGTTACAAGTACAGTTACATAAATGAACAGGGTATACATTATATACAAGACATTGCGTGCACAGTTAAAGAAAATATATATTATGAGCGTACTGTATGAAACAGTTAAGAGACAAGGTTAAAATGTGAGACAGCCTTAGATTTGAAAGAACTTAAACTGGTGGTGGATGTGAGAGTCTCTGGTAGGTTGTTCCAGTTTTGGGGTGCACGGTAGGAGAAGGAGGAACGTCCGGATACTTTGTTGAGCCTTGGGACCATGAACAGTCTTTTGGAGTCTGATCTCAGGTGATAGGTGCTGCAAGTGGTAGGGGTGAGGAGCTTGTTCAGGTAGCTGGGTAGCTTGCCCATGAAGAATTTAAAGGCAAGACAGGAAAGGTGAACTTTGCGCCTAGACTCTAGTGTTGACCAATCTAGTTATTTGAGCATTTCGCAGTGATGTGTGTTGTAGTTGCATTGGAGAACAAAACGACAAATTGAATTGTAGAGGGTGTCAAGTTTGCTAAGGTGGGTTTGAGGTGCCGAGCCATATACTATGTCTCCATAGTCAATAATTGGCATTAGCATCTGCTGTGCGATACGCTTTCTGACCAGGAGACTTAGGGAGGATTTGTTCCTGTAAAGTACCCCAAGTTTGGCGTAGGTCTTGGTTGTCAGGGTATCAATGTGCATCCCGAATGTTAAGTGGGAGTCAAACCATAAGCCCAGGTATTTAAAACTAGTGACAGGTGTTAGGGTGGTGTTAGCGTTGGTTCTAATCAGGAGCTCAGTCACTGGAAGCTTTACAAATTTAGTCTTGGTCCCAAATACCATTGTTACCGTCTTGTCAGTGTTTAAAAGCAGTTTGTTTTGAGAAATCCAGTTTTCGAGTCTCAAAAAGTCAGACTGAAGTATGTGTTGAAGGTCAGAGAGGCTATGGCTGTGTGCATATAGGATTGTGTCATCTGCATACAATGTGAGAAACGGTGCACATCTCAGACTCTAGCTAATTCTACCAAGGTTTCTCATTATTGCCTGGACTTTTCTCTACCTCCCCACACTCCCACATACTCCTACCGCATCACCTCATCATTTGCAGCTGGTAAAGGATACCAAGAATCTACTGAGAGCCCAACAACCCCTGCTTGTCACGTTCACACAGACAGGTTTCACAGAAATCAGCACATAACACATGGAAGACAGACACAGACTGAATGACATACAAAACTTATAGCAAACAAGACAACATGGCTGACAAGGATAGTCTGCCAAAATGGCTGCTGAGATTTGAGTGCTGTTTGCGTTAGACCCCCTTAATGTCAAATTTCTCAACATTCTTAGTATCAACAAATGAGGTACAGAACATAAAGAGGAAAAGATACCTACTTTGTGATAGCGCACTGGAGTGATTAAACAGGGCCGGCCAACTACAGTCCATAAGGGCCACCAACAGGTCAGGTTTTCAGTATCGGGATATTCAGTGAACAAAGTATATATATGTAATCCCACTCACAAATGTTAGTGATTGTGTAGGCAGACCAGAGATACATCTCTCTATGATATGAGCTCTATTGTCCAATACACCTCTGAGTCATCTGTCCAGTATAGCTCCAGTGTAGTACAAAAAAGAAAAAAGAGAAAACACAAAATAGGGTAGTAAGTCTCAGTATAAGTATATTGCTCAAAGTAATAGTAGTAGTAGTTTGCACTCAGATTTTGACAATGTACAACATTCAATTGAGAGGGCTCTTAACTCCGTGGCTCCCTGCTGATCTACGCAAGTCTCTGTCTATCCCCAATCGACGTAACTGATGACGTCAGTATTGCTGGCGGATGAAGCGTCTGTGTTCAACTCGACTGCCAGTAACAGGATGCAGAGTTCTCCGTGACACGATTTAACGCGTTTCGCCGAGGCTTTGTCAAGAACCATGTAATCATGCCCTCTGTCTATGGCATGTTCTTTCTATGATGTAATCATGTGTGGTCTGACATGTTCTTCATGTGCAGTGTAACACCCCTCCTAAACGGTTACTAGCTGTGTTGTTGTATGCTAGGCCCGTCCTGGGTTGCTATGGGGATCCAGACGTCATGCAGGGGCATTTAAGGAGTGACGGTTCTGGAAGGAGGTTCCAGGAGTACATGAGGAGAGGAGCCTCAGGGAGTAGACACCCATGTTCTCAAGGTAATAGAATAGACCAGGCCCCTTACTTTATGTTCTAGACAGGGACAGTAACGTGTCAATAAAAATCCCTAGAGAAAGCTAAGGGAGTCCAAGATAAGCGCTAAGTATGAAACGGCGTGCGCCGAGGGGCCTCAGTAACGAGCAGACCCGGATATTGGCGGATCGGCTCTAACCGCAGATAAGCAGGTACATTCCTTTCAGGCTGAAATGGCCGTAACCATAACGGCTAAAGGTATTGGGTTACATATACAGGACCCGCTGGGATCCCCAATGGGCCTAGTATTAACGACATAATGAGAAAAGAGGTTCCACAACTATTAGCAGGGGGCCCGGGTCTTTATCATTGTAAAGGAACAAGATATGTACCTTCATAAGGGCACTGATCAAAGAACAGTATCCATGTATGTCTGATGTAAAATACAGCACAACGTGTCAATATGTTGATGAACGGTCTCTGTGTTTGGGGACATGAATAAATGACACTTGTACTACAAACGTTAGAACAACATTAGAGACAAGCTCTGTATCCGTGGTCAGAAAAGTGCACAAACCCTGATGTGCCATATAATATATCCAAATATACCATCAAATCCACATGGATGGCAGGTAGTAATCCAATAAACACTTGCTTGCAAGACTAGTCAGATAATGCTCCAATTAAGGGGAGGAATGAATGAGAAACAAACACATGGGCTGACCTGGCTGTTCAATATAAATGAACAGTTAGACCCCAGCTAGAAGCTTCATACACAAAATCACTCCGCTGGAACTAGACTAGGCAGGCTGTAGAGTACTGAGATAACACTCAAAGAAAAATGAAAGTACTCACACTTAGCAATGAAGTCCTGTAATCAGCGTGCTACTGCACCATAGATTCTGGAAGGCTGTGTCCTGGAGGGGACGTGCAGGCAGTGCACAGCTTGTGGAGTATGAGGAAAAAGAACACGGCGGTGGCTGGATCACGATATAAGTAAAAAATGATTTCTTTATTTGGATCTTGCAATCAATGTTCACAAAGGGCCGGGAGCCCGAAACGCGTCAGAGTAGCTCTCGCAGCGCTATGTGAACATTGTTTGCAAGATCCAAATAAAGAAATCATTTTTTACTTATATCGTGATCCAGCCACCGCCATGTTCTTTTTCCTCATACTCCACAAACTGTGCACTGCCTGCACGTCCCCTCCAGGACACAGCCTTCCGTACTACCAACGTTCCTGGCGCCCAATAATTATACCACCTCGCTATCTCATTGCCAGCCTCCTGAATGTCAGCACCCCGTCACGGTAACCCATGCGGACTAGCCATATGCGCCCCACACCGATGTAACTTCCCTAGGAAGCCGGGCAGAGAGGGTTACAGAAGACATTGTGACCTTTCTGAATGTTCTTCCTAGTATGATGTCATTATGTCTCCTTCCTCTGGTATATTTTCTAATCCTTGCTATTATAATTGACCCTACCCAAGTGTAATCTTGTATCCTTTCTGTGGTATGTTCTTCCCATGATAGAACCTTGTGTCCTTCCGATTGCCACGACGTGTCCAACCCTTAACTGCAAACATCTACCAATCGCCCAACCTTGACGTATCCTTCTCATGATGTAACCGTGTGTTCGTGCTCTGGGGCAATCATATCCCTGACACGTACTTTACATGATGTCATCACATGTACTCAGTGGCAGATTCCCCATTTGGCCCGGGCGTAGGGTGGCAAAAATGTCCGCCCCATATACTTTTGCCGCACTCTTGGGCCTGATGGGAAGTCATTTTATCTATTGTGGCCGCCTCCTCACCTGCCGCTCTCCTCCTCCTTCTAACATCACCGTCGCTGCGACAAATGACGTTGCGTTACCATGGCGACGTGATCCCGTGAGACATCGATGATGCCACGGTTCAGAAGGAGGGGGTGGCAGGTAAGGAGGCGGTCGCGGCAGCAATGCCTAGGGGTGATGGATTTGCTTTTGCTTGCTGTGAGATAATCACTTTGTCTCGTGACATGATGTAATCGCGTCCTGCCGGCGCGGTTGCCACCTTCTATTGAAGGCTAATCCGGAGATACATTTTATTCACATTTATCATCTTTATATATTTATTTCTCTTACCAGCGTCTCAAGACCTCCTCCCCTGCAAATCCCGTCAACATGGCTGAGCGACACCACAAGGCGCCGTGCTGTCATGACAACTGGACCATAAGTGGCGTCACATGGCAGCAAGTTGCCAAGACAACGGGGGGCCACCGTGACGCCACATAATGTACCGTCTCGTCATGGCAACTGGTATCACGCGACACCGCTGTCACGTTGCGTCTCGTCATGACAACTGGCGTCACGCGGCACCGCTACGTCACGTAGTGTCTCGTTGTCATGGCAACTGGCGTCACGCGACACCACTACGTCACGTAGTGTCTCATTGTCATGGCAACTGGCATCACGCAGCACCGGTACGTCACGTTGCGTCTCGTCATGGCAACTGGCATCACGCAGCACCGGTACGTCACGTTGCGCCTCGTCATGGCAACTGGCGTCACGCGACACCGCTACGACACGTTGCGTCTCGTTGTCATGGCAACTGGTGTCACGCGACACTGCTACGTCACATTGTCTCGCCATATGCGCCCCACACCGATGTAACTTCCCTAGGAAGCCGGGCAG